>CAJNDT010001166.1:0-78123 GCA_905221615.1 Symbiodinium sp. CCMP2592
TGTTTGACAGGTGCCTTTTGAAGCTTTGTACGTGCCCTGGTCGGTCTGGGTGGATCAAAAGTAGCCTCAGAAGACAAATCGCTGGAGTTCGGCATGTTGTCAGCACACGAGGCGCCCGTGTGTTTGACAGGTGCCTTTTGAAGCTTTGTACGTGCCCTGGTCGGTCTGGGTGGATCAAAAGTACCCGAAGAAGACAAATCGCTGGAGTTCGGTTCCATGTTGTCAGCACACGAGGCGCCCGTGTGTTTGACAGGTGCCTTTTGAAGCTTTGTACGTGCCCTGGTCGGTCTGGGTGGATCAAAAGTACCCGAAGAAGACAAATCGCTGGAGTTCGGTTCCATGTTGTCAGCACACGAGGCGCCCGTGTGTTTGCTGTGCTTGCCTTCGAATGTCAGGAGACGGCTGCTGCTTCTGCTGCTTCTCTTGAGACCAAGATGCAAGTATTGGGGCACATCTGTCGTCACCTTGTGAACCAATTGAAGAATGCTCGGTAGAGAGAGAGAGAGAGAGAGAGAGAGAGAGAGAGAGAGAGAGAGAGAGAGAGAGAGAGAGAGAGAGAGAGAGAGAGAGAGAGAGAGAGAGAAAGAGAGCGAGAGAGAGAGAGAGAGAGAGATGGGGATGGAAGGGACAGATAGGCAGATATGAGGAAAACGAAAGAGAGCCAGAGATAGAAAGAGAACGGAACAGAGAGAAAGAATACGACAACGAAAGAACGAAAAGAGAGCAGGAGAGACAGGGACCTTGAACCCTCAGACCTAAGACCCCCAAACCCCTACTTCCCCGAATGCGAAACCCCCTATCCCCTCCAAACCCCCGACCCCGCAAACCCCAAGGCACCCTAAGACCTAAGATGGACCCTGTTTGTTGAGTCATTGCTGCAGCTAACCGGCAAAGCACCCTTTAATCCAAACCTCTAAACGGCTAAAGCCTTGCATCCAATAACCCAAACCCCCAAACACGTCGAATCCGAAGCAAACCTGATTCCGAAGAAACACACGGAATGAACCGCCAATCCTGGCCTCCTCTCCCTTCGAATCTTCCTGCTTCTGCTCGGCGTCGGCGGAGTCGTTCTCGTGGGCCTGTCACGAAATTCGTGTGTCTATAGGCGAAAGAAGCAAGTAGCGTTGGAATGTTGATGCATCATACACACTGCACAAAAAGAGCGGAGACTATGTAAAATAAGTGCGCATCAGGGGGGCAAAGGAGAAATTCGAAGCAGTCGAATCCGAAGCAAACCTGATTCCGATGAAACACAGGGAAAGAACCGCCAATCCTCGCCTCTTCTCCATTCGAATCTTCCTGCTTCTTCTCGGCGTCGGCGGAGTCGTTCTCGCGGGCCTGTCACGAAATTCGTGTGTTTATAGGCGAAAGAAACAAGTAGCGTTGGAATGGTGACGCATCGTTCATTTCCTCGTTGTAGGCGGAGCGAGCCGCCAGCGGCATTGGCGCCACTTGCTCTAACTACAAAATATTTAAAGAACTTTAGCTGTGAAATCACTCAAAACAAGCGGTGAGTATACAGTGACTAGTAACGTAGCAGTAGTCGTCGTATCGTCATTGTCTTCCTCCCTGCACACGGTCTTTTGCGATGCCCAAGGACAAGCTTCTGGCCCGGCGATTCTGTGATCGCTGGACCAAATATAAAATCTGCTGTAGCCGCAGCTCGTCAGTCCAGGGCCTCCAAGTTGTACGTGTCCACCGTCACCTCCATGGTGACCGCCTCCCCAGGTCCACCGTCAACGGTGGCGGTGATGGAACATGAGCTGGCGCCCGCTGTGTGCTGCACCGATTGGCTGTCCGCAATATTCCCCTCCACTGGAGCCGCCTGTTCCGGCGTGGAATTTGCCTTCGGACGTCCGGGAAAGCCATGTCCGTATTGCTGCCATTGCCAGTCACATCGCCGAGAATGTGGGTGCCGATGTCTGCCCTGACGACCACAGTGGCTGCAGCATGTGCGATGCCCAGCGCTTGCGAGCCGGATGCAGGACTCCGTCGCACATTGTAGCACCCGGAATTGGCTTGGCTGTGGCACGCCATCAGGCCCACCCGCTAGCCATCGTTGATGTCTACGACAGCGGCGTGTGTGCTGCTGTCCGTTCGTAGCCGCACACATTGAGCAGCACTTGCTGTGCTGCGGTCTGTGCTGGTGATCCTGGAAGTGCAGCCAGCAGCCCGGAGTCCTGCAAGCCGTGAGCCCATCTGTTCGCACCGGAGAAGCCTCATTCCAATCGTTCATCCTCGTGAGAGCAAGTTTAAGTGCAGTATAAGTACCACGATGATGACAGCAGACTCCTTCACGCTAACCTGATGAGCCGAAACGTGCCTTCAAAACGGCAGGGGGACGGCAGGACCAGGTGTAGTGTGGCACTGCCCAATATCAGCCAAGCAACAACAGACAAGTGCATACAATTGCATTTTACCGTATCAGCACCAACTGCTCTTTTAAAGTGAGCAACACGACTAAGGTTGCAACAGCAAGGCCTCAAAGTATCAGAAAACACTCAACCCAGTAAAGCCTCAAACCCTGAAGACTTGAGCCCACAACACCTCAACCCTAAACCCCAAACCTTAAACCCTCAACCCCCAACCCCAAACCCTAAACCCCTAAACCCGAAATGAACCCACAACACCTAAACCCTAAACCCCAAACCTTAAACCCTCAACCCCCAAACCCTAACAGAGCCACGGTTTAGAGTTAGGCCCTGGCCTTTCTCTTTCGTGACTGGCCCAGCTTCAGGGTTGTTGCGTTGGAGCCAGCCTGGCTAATTTGTTGTAGGCGGCGCGAGCCGCCAGCGGCATCGGGACCGCTTGCGGGGTTTAGGGTTTTAGGGTTCCGGGAGGGTGGGGTTTAGGGACTGCGGTTGATGGGCTGGTGTTTTAGGGTCTGGGCTCAGGGGTTTTGGGTGCAGCCCACCTCTGACTCGGATTCAGGCGAGTCAAATCCCAGCTCACGTGGGTTGGGCACATCCTCCGGGCCATAGTGCGCGCCCCCAAAACCGGCGCCACGTGCGTTGGCCGTCTCGACGATCCCGAGACACTTTTGCAGCGCCTGCATTGGGGGTGCAGACAAAGTTCAACTTATTAACCCATGGATCGGCCCGGCGTCCAGCTGCTCTGAAGCTCGCCCAAGCGCTGTGAGAAGCCCACAGGACGGCTTGCCGTCCTCGGCACTTATGCTGGGCCCATCACGCCGCGACACTTAGCAACATGATTCTGTTTAAAGAGCTGCACTCGCAAGAATTTTAACTCGCAGGTCCTCCGTAAAGTTGGGATCTTCAGGTTGGCGCCCTGCATCCTCACATGTCCACAGGAAGCAAAAGTTCACTTGCAGGACTGCATTCATGTAATCTCGGTCCGTCGGATGATCTGTCACGGAATAAGGATTCTGGTGGAGCTCCGCTCCGAAGGATGTGTCCTGATATGAGCACAGAAAACAAGTTCACGCGATGTTTTTCAGGTAGCCTTGTCGGCAAGTGCCTTCTGCGTTCCGTCTGTCACCGTGTTGTCCTGAAGCAGGGCACCGCATGATAGCAACACCAACTCACGGTTGAACACAAAAGGTTCAATACACCGACGTCCTGAGAATCGGCATCTTTTTTTGTTGCATTGTCCATCAACCCGAGACACTCTTCCAGCACCTGCATTGTATTGTTCGAGGAGCCTATGTTCAACCCTTACCTGTGGATTGGCCCCGCCTGCATCTGCTCTTCAGCTCGCCCAAGCGCTGCGAGAACCCCATGATACGGCCTGTAGCTGTATCTCTCCGCACTTGGGCTGGGCCCGTCCTGGCATGAACACAGGAAAATAGTTCACCGTTGAACACAAGACGAAAGGTTCACGGCAAGTGCCTGCGTGCCGTCTGGCACCATGTCGTCCTCAAAGAGGGCACCACATGATAGCAACACCGAGACCTCTGCTCCAAACCTATCCAAACCGTGTCCTTTGAAGCCGCCATTGGGGTTGAGTCCTGACATGAACACAGGTAAAAAAAATCACGGTTGAACACAGGCCAGAGATTCACGGTAGCCTGGTGGGCGAGTGTATCCTGTGTGCCATCCTCAAGCATGCCGTCCTGAAGCGGGGCACGGTAACAGTAACAGCAACACCCATCATCCAAGCCATGTCCTCGGGAGCTGTCGTGGAGAGGCTCCGAAGCACATCAGAGGTGTCTGCTTTGAAGGATTCTTCCTGACATGAATGAACAAAGGAAAAACATCGTCGTAGCCTTGTTGGCAAGTGCCTCTTGGGTGTCGTTTCGCACCACGTCGTCCTGAAGCGGGGCACCGGCAGCACCAAGACTCCTCATCCAAATTTGAAGGCATGTCCTCCGCTGTATCAAAATCCATTCTCAAGGATCGGCGAAGCTCCATGGGGGTCGGCAAGACGGCTGCCTTGCATTATTTGCCAAGGGCTTGTTCTAGTTGATGCCTTAGCTTAGTGAGGTGTCGTGGCGGTACATGCGCCGGTATTTGTTTCGAGAGTTTCAAGGTATTTAGAGGAATTGACTTACAGTATTCTGATAAAATGCACAATGACAAGTAACAATCTTTTGCTCAGACTAAGCACCTTTATGTTGTTCCTAGCACCACGATCTAGATGGGAGAACATGGAAACCTCGTCTGCTGAAGCCAGGTTGGCCAGACTCTGGGTGTCCTGGCAATTGGCAATCTTCAGTTCGCGCCGGGACCTTCTCACTCTTTGATTCGGCTCCTCGCCGGACAAAGTCGCAGCCACCTCGTCCAGAAATGGCTCCTGGTCACTTGATTGAGCATTATCACAGGGGCTCGGGGAAAACATCCGTCCTCTTCTGTCTGCGCATCATCTGGGCCCTGACAGACGGCGAAGCCCTCACCGACACCCATGTGATGGGCCCACCCCGCGGATTCGAGCCTCTGCATGGCCTTTCTTCTTGCCGCTGGACTTTTTTGGCGTTTTTTTTTTCTTCTTTTCCTTCTCCTTCTTCGTCTTCTTTCGGCTGTTGTTTGTCTCCTTCTTCGAGGTCTTGGCAGCCGGTTTTTTTTGCGGCTTCTTCTTCTTCTTGGACTTCACGTCGTCGTCCTCGTCGTTTTCGTCTTCGTCTGAGTCTGCGTCGTCCGTGCAAGGCTCGCTGGACTCCGAGCCTTCTTCTTCTTCTTTTTTAACTCCTTTCTTTTTTCTCGCCGTCTTCGGCGCCGCCTTCGGCTTCTTTCTTTCTTCTTCTTCCTCCCTGCGGTACTCCGGCAGGGGGTCGCGAGAGGCCCCCGCTGCCCGGCCGCTTCCGCTCGGCCCCGTGTTTTTGGCTGTAAGACTGGACGTGTAGTCTTCCAGCCTGAACTGTGGCCGACTATATGTCGCCGGATGCGGGCGCGGGGGCACGTATTCCACAGCTTCTTCCGAGGAGGCAGACGACATGACTTGAGCCGAAAACTGCATTATTGCCAGTTCCGCCGGCTCACTTATAGTCAATTGTCAAACAGATGGAGTGCAAGGCCCAGCAGGTTTTCGAGTTTAAAGGAGCGCCGTCGTGGCAAAACGGCCGACAGAGCCTTCCCCAGCATGGCTTCACTCAGAACCAAGTCTTGAAGAGTTGCTATTTAGTCTTATGGGCCTGTGGAGGCCGATGATACACGTGAAGCCTGCTTCCGCTCTCCGCACCTAGCACTGAGCACCTACATGATCTGGTAGACACCCGGCTCAACATCGAAGAGGCCCTTCAGAACGAGCGCGGGCCGCAAGGGAATCAGGCGGGCCCACGAATCCTCGGCAGCTCGATCGTACCGGACGTGCCAGGCAATGCCCAAGGATTCGCACTGCTTCAGCTTCGCGATGTCGAGTGTTCGACCCCACGAAAGGGCAGGCACCGCCTGTAGCAGGAACAACCGACAGTCTATTTATGGTTCTGTGTGTCTTGGGGTTTAAGGGTCTAGGGTTTGGGTTTGATTGACATGGGATTATAGGGATTAAGATTATATGTCTATACATATCACCCACACGAAAACACTCACCGGGTGGATGGGGGAACGGCGCAACTAATTGGAAATCCGGGTGTCCTGATTCTTCTTCTTGTTGGATTTCTTGATCATCTTGCCCGTTCTTTCGAGGCTGTCCAAGACGAAAAGGAGAAGGTCCTTTTCGTTAATCAAGTTCTCCGCAAGGTTCACCTCGTGGTGACTGATCTGCACCTTTGCCTTGCAATTCATGGTCCGGTGTGTCTTCGGGTTTAAGGCTTTACGGTTTAGGTTTAATTGACATGGGGGTAAGGGTTACATGTCAATGAAGCTAATTCCAGAAAATCAAACACTCACCGGTGGGTTTTCTCACAGTCGCCTCCCCATGGTCCTCCATGGCTTTGAGAAGCGTTTTCACCGGCGTCGGCTTATCAAGATAGGGCAGGTCCGCGAGGTGCGACGCGATTTTCTTCTTCTCCAAGATCAACAGGCTGTCGAAGTCCAAATGGAACTTCAACAGTCTCCCGCCGTCGTCCTCGCTGCCGATCTCTGCCTGGAAAGGCGCAATTTCATGGAAGCATCGACCCCTCAAGGACCCTGAACCCCCAACTCAAAGCAACCATTCGAAATAAATGTCAATCCAAGAGTCCAGCGTCTTCGCGGCATCTTTGCCATCCATGAAGGTGCCGCTGCCAAAGCTTGCAATCAACTTGCCGGAAAGGAAGGTCGTCGCCTCGTCCACCTCCGCCCAGATCTTGTCACCACTTTCCATCTCGTGGATGAAGCGAACAGTGCCGCTCACGTTCAGAACCGACCTGAAGCAATGAGTCAGTAATCTGAGTCACAGAAAGTTTCACAATGATGACGTATAGATGAAATTAAAGAATACAAATTAATACATACAAAGAAACGGATTCTGGAGTTCGGCGATGTCCTTGCTCGTGAGGGGCTCCTCGTGCTCCACGAGCTTGATCCGCTTAGCCGCAGACTCCTCCGACTCATCTGCGCCCGCATCCTCGCGCACCCGCTTCTTCTGCGGGTTGTACTTCTTGTCGTGCTCCTCCATAGCCTTGCGAAGGTCTTCGGATATGTCGTCGAAGCCCTCGAACTTCTTGTAGAAGCTTTCCACCAAAGCCAGGTCGCCGTCTGGTAGAGGCCTTCCTGCATGCCTGTCCTTACGCTAGAATTGTACGCAGAAGCAAAACAGTACTTATGTTCAACTATGCAAAAACTAGTTGGCTGTCCTCAACGCTAAAACTGTACACAGGTGTAAACTTGTACTTGGGTATGTGTGTGGCAGGTGGATGGGAACTGTGTGATTCAACTGTTAGGATCGACCGTATGCGGGTGAGGCAAAAAAAACAAAAAACGGATTCATGGGTCCTTCCAGCCCCATGGAATGCCCCATGAACCCTGAAAAAATAAGCCCTAATCCCTACATTTATATGATGTTAATATAATGTGAGTATATATATATACATATATATTCATGTGTATATATATATATAGATATGTACACATTTAGCGTGGGTGTATTTTTAGTTCGGATTGATCTTATATTTCAGCGATTCAGATCTAGGGGCCGGGACCGATCGGAGTCCAAGTATATGTGTTCGATCTTGACTTACGGAGGTCAGGATTTGCCCGGTGATGACAAATGTCGCTCGGGCCGGCAGCTGGGTGCTGGCTCGATACCAGAGATCAAACGTGCTGCAAGATTTAAGCATGTGTGTACACTGCGTGTCTAAAGAAGTGTTCTAGGTGCATCAGTCGATCATAGCCATGGCAGATGCGGGCGGTTCTCCCGCCAGATTCTGCTTGGCGACATTCAAGAAGTCGCCAGACGCAGCTGTTGTTACTGAGTGCTGGAGCGACATCAAGATACCCCAGGAGCTTCAGCAATGAATAGATTCACTTTGCGGTGGTTCTTGGCCGCTGTAGGGGGGGCGCGAAACTTTAACAATATATGAAGTTTTCTCAGGATGGCTTCGTGACGGCAAGTACCGACTTGGACTCTGTCGAGAAGTGCGCGGCCGAACAACGCAACCAGATGATTGAATCCAACAAGGATGTGCTGCTCGCGAAACTTGCAAATCTACCTATGCATATGTATACCCCGGTACTCATATCTTCTTCCGATGCAGAATACCCTCGCACACTCCCGACTTTATTCTAGTTGCGGAACGATCACAACCTTACGTTACGTAGGGAACACCGGCCCTACATCCAGGAGCCTTACACTCTGAGCCGTGAGTGTGAGGACACATGTTTCTCGAGCTAAGGACGTTGACGGCTTTTTCTCGGCTGGGCAAAATCGTTCCGTCTGATGGTCTATTCTGGTGTATCCAGCAAAAGTACAAGGACTAGAATTGCTTCAAAACCTACACACAGGTATCCTGATACGGTACTCCGAATTGGATGGTTTTGCGTGTGCGCCTTCCTATATAGCTTGGAGGACGATGACTGCGACTGCAAGCTTGCTCACGCGCAAGCATCTGCGCTGAAAGCCTTGGCTGCTCGGGCACCAAATTCTTCGTGGGCACAGCAAGTTACATAGAAGTCGGTTTCAGAGGGTTTGCAATTTTGCAAATACAATATGTTGCTGGAGTTGTTAGGTTTCTACGGCTGGGCGCTGGAGACTTCGTGGGTACAGCTAGTTACACAGATGGGCTTCAAATGGATTGCGGTTTCAATTGTTGCTGGAGTTGTTGGCTTGCCAGTGCTGGCACTCGAGAATTTATCCATTGTATAGGAGGAAAGGTTTGGGATTTTAGGGTTTACGGGTGTAGGGTTTTAGGGTTGGAGTTCTGGATGCGCGAATCTCCTTTCTGAAGAACTCTGGATATCTCGGGGTCTGGGATGTTTCAGTTAATACGTCGGTGCTATATTGTATCCGAGGTGTGAGACTTTGGAGGCCTAGGTTTTGAAAGGGATGTTTTCACCTTCAGTTTGGGAGTCTAGTTAATTCTGATTCCCGCGCAGACCAACCACATCATCCGGGAAGCGAAGAAGACCAAGAAGGCACGTGTGTCCTACATGAAGGAGCTGAAGGCTCCTGGGCACAATCAGCTTTCTTGCATCATGTCAAACTGCTTAGCCATTGCTGAGAATTCATAACGTAAAGTTAATACACTGAGGAAGCTGTCGACGACAAACTGTTGGAAAAGAAGTACACTCGTGCCAAGAAGAACAGTGATGAAGCCTCGCCGGGTGCCACAGGAGCCCATATCTCCATCTAGAATTTAATGTAGAAGTTGCAGGCCGCTGAGCTCTTGATACATGCTTTGGGCAGGAGAAGTTCCACGAATCCCCTCTCCAGCGAAAGCCGTTGTGGAGGCTGTCGTGGCCCACGTTGTTGCAAGCCCGCCGGTAGTGGATCCGACAGAGCAATACAAGACCCAGATGCGACGACGATTGAACCAGAAAACAGCCCCGGAGGCTTCTGAATCCTGCGGTGCCATGTCTTCATTAGCTTCTGATTCGATCATGCTATCACATTGACAAATAAAACTCTCGAACCCCGCTCCTGCAATTCAGGTCCTAGCCTGAAAGTGTGGCCTGCAAATCCCTCGGGGGAGGCCGATCTGAAGGACTGCGTAACTGTGTTCAGGATTGCTGAGGATCCGGTCTGCGTGCATGGGTCCTAAACTTGTTCATTTCGGCAGTCGTTCCACATGTTGCAGGAGTACAAGGGGATGAGTGTGATGGGACCCGATGGCTTGTTGCAGCCAATTCCTGGAGAACCCCGCAACTTGGCTTCCCTTAATATGCCAACTCAATTTTCGGCAAGGGTCTTACAGAACGGCCGCGAGGTGCTGTCGGCGCAGGATCGGCAGGTGTCGGCGCCAACGGGGATCAGCAGCCTGGGGGCTGCTAAGTTTTAGGGGTTGTTGGGCTTTGTGGTTTATAATTCGGAGTTATATATAGGGCGTACTTAAGCTATTTCGGGTTGTGGGCTCGAGTTCAGGGTGATATTAGGTTTTCCCGTGCTGCTTACATGCATGATTATTGAAAGGTCCGGCTGTTCAAGAACAGCAAGACGAAGAGCAGGATCAGGAAGACGTTGGAGAGCAAGAGGACGAAGAGCAGGATCAGGAAGAGGATGCAGATGCACAGGAGGAGGATGAAGAAGGAAAAGCTGGGGATACCGAAGAAAAGGATCCAGGCCATTAAACACTTCACCCTTTGCGAGCTCTGTGAATGCTTGTGTGCACGTGCTTCTGTGTGCGTGGGTGGCTGGGTATGGCTGGGGTGGTTTGTACACCAATGTGTGTTTAGGTAGGTTGGAGGGTGGCACCTTTTTTTTTGGTGGGCTGTGCATGGTGGTAGTTCACACTTTGTGTGCTTGTCTTTGCGGGTGTAGTTGCGTGGGTGTGCGTGTGTATGTGTGTGTGTGTGTGTCTGTGTCTCTGTGTGTGTGTCTGTGTCTGTGTTGGGGGGGGCGGACGGGTGGGTGGGTGGGTGGGTGGGCGGCGGGGGTGGGTGGGTGGGTGGGTTGGCGGGCGGGCGGGCGGGCGGGCGGGCGGGTGGGTGGGTGGGGTGGGTGGGTGGTGGGTGTGGTGGGTGTGCGTATATAAGGTCAGTGAGTCTTGCGATGCTGCATGTTCAGGCGAAAACGAAGGCGAGCAGCCTGTGCCTGGGTGGCAAAGTTCTTGTGCGCTTGTCTGTGGACAGCCGTTCGGTACATGATCCAATCAAGTATATACAGTTATATAAGGACAAGAAGAAGAGAAAAGGACCGCAGAGCGGTCCACTATGGAATGCGTTCCAGGTCTTCTTGAGGACTCCTATGTAGGGTCATAGCTCTCCCGATCGACCCCTCTGCGGTTTCTCTGCAAACACATACGTAACATAATCGTCTGCAGGAGTGCTATGCAGGAGCACGGCAAGAGCTTTAAAGCGATCTGGCAGCATTCGGTTATGCATGGCTCGGATTGACACAAACTCTACGTCTCTACGTACGACCACACAATCTGAATGCACCGTTATACAATTAATCCTCCATCTCCTAAACTATATAAACCCGACTTAATAGTTGAGATTAGTGATTGATTTGTCCCCGCTGACTGATCGTATGACAGAGGATCAAACACAACTGAGGAAGCACAGCAGCTCTGGAAGCACAGCGTGATTCGCTCGCTACTTGGTCCGATACTAACTAGGTCGAGTGTCTTCTGATCTGTGTTGTGTAGATTTGATCTGTTTTGAATACATTCGTTGACTCTCGCAAGGGTCTTGGTTGACGCCATTCCGGACAAGAAGCGCAGGAGGCTTGGCTGATGGCTGCTGGATCCTGAGAAGCAACGAAATGTTACGTTTGTGCCGAAACGTTTTCGGGCCAGCCCCGAAGATTCTTCAAGAGCCTTTGGGTTCTTTTTGGGGAGATGGCACGTCATGGTTCCTGTGCTAGACCTGAAAGTCTTCATATTCCTTTGACCCCAAACCTCGACTATGTGGTAAACTTGGGGTCTCGTACGTACAGCAGGAACCGTGGAAAGCCTAGTACTGCTTTGGCAGCCCATGCTATCGCATCTTCGACGCTCTATGGCTTGGCAGTGAAGGTCTTCAAGGATTATTGGGTTCTGGTCAATTTACTCATTGAATGAACTGCAATCTACAGATTGGGCATGCAAGATACCTTCACTGTGTTTGCCGGTCCTCAGAGCATTATACAATTCGTAATTTGGAGATGGGCTGCAACTTAACACTGCACAGAAAGCGCTGGATCAAACACTAAACATATACCCAAGACTCGCTGTGCTCTGAACCAGTGGAACTTGTGCTGTGTACAGCCTTTCCTGATTCTGTCTCAATCTAGCGAGGGGTCCCGAAAAAAACGGTTGTCGTGCTGTGCCGTATACGTGGACATGTGCATGCTACAAAAGAGCATTGTGATGTGCTGCATGTGTTGTCTGCCCTCCGCTGCAGTACGGCAGCACTCGGACACGAGAGCCCGATGAGCATCACAAGTACGCTATGAGTAGTGTGCAGCAGGTTCAAACACTGTATTGTAGACACTATGCCGGGACCATGGCCTGTCGTCCGCAATCTTCTAGCCCTGGGTCTGCTTTTTCCTCAGCTGATTGACAAGCCAAAATCGTGATGTGCGCCCAAGCCTGCGTTGTTAACGGCTTGTAGGGTTGCTTACCCTGTGCACTGAGACCTCGGACTATGATACTGCTCCTGGTTCTGCTCAACTACATGCAAGATATGGAGGCCACTCAGCCCGCAGGATACATAGCACTTTAATTGGTGTGGGGTATGCGACAGATTTTGTTTTGTTCATGGAGAGCCAAGACCGCCCACGCGGATGAGCTCGACGTGCTGGAGCTGTTTGCAGGACGTGGTGTTGCGCAGCTGCAGTTGTTTTGGCGACACGTGCAGCAGACAGATCGAATAGATTGGTGTTGTTACATAGTGACATAGTGCGGTTCTCTGTCAGCCTGAGGCCATCCATGCTGCTGCACTAAATCGTGGCTTCCGAGCCCGGCGAATGGATATTATCGACAGCTCCACCAACGATATCGGGGCTCCCTGGGGATTCCTGTGCCTGGGACAGTACCGCCTGTGTAGCGTAAGTCTGTGGACGTTCTTGTAAGTTTGGCAGCAAAGGTTAGCGATGCTGTACGTGCGCCGACTTCGTAAGCATGGACTCCTTGTGGCAGCACCGAAATGCTCCCTGGTGTTTATCTTATGAACACTTGACTAGCAGCAGGAATGCAACAATTTCAAGGCTGCGATACTAAAGTGGGGCTGGGTATGTTATGGAATTGAACCTGGTTTCAGTGGGGCTATGATTCACGAACACACGTTTAGGGTTCAGGGCTTCCGGCTAGATCCTGTAACTAACATCGCATTTACAAGCCTCAAGCCTCAAACTTTATACACTAAATAGGGTGTATCTATACATAGGAAGGTCTAATGCTAGTGTGCAAGTTTCGCTTCCGCATCCCTTTGCATAGGGATGGTTCGCTAGGGATGGTTCGCTTAAGGATTGATCTAGTGAGTTTTGTGCCGGATTGTGCTCGCTTTCAACAGTAGTGGGTTCAGGGAAGGTTTCAGGGTGACTTTGGTGCTACGATTAAGAGTCGATGTACAAGTTGAGGTGCGGGGGGGTTTCTAGCCAGGAGTTGGCATTGTACGAATCTGACTCGTGTACTTTGGGGCTCTGGGTTTCTGATCACGGGGCAGCTAGATTCCCAAATAATTCAATATCCTGTCGTGTTACAGTACCAGTGAAATCCAACCAAGCGTATACTTCTAAGAAGTAGTTTCGGTATATAGCAAGCTCCATTATTAATCCCCCCGCCCCGTGACTCCGTCGATCTCACCCCTAACTCCAACACTCTGTATAATTATTGTATACATACTAGACCTCTAGAGCACATGCTCTGCCCTATACACTGACCGAAAAACCTGAGCTTGCAACTCCCTTGCCGAAACCCACAGACCGAACGCCTGGACCTGAACTGATCACCTGCCGCCCCAATTCCAGTAGCAAAGCTTTGCACCACAAAAGGTCCGGATGTCTACGGCTTTTGGGTTGCAGGTTGAGTGGTGTCGAGGTTTATAAGTTAAGTCCATCAGTTCGTAGAAACGAACCTGCGGGCTGCTGCAAGGATAAGCTTATAAGACTGAGGGTACCTTTGGGGTGCAAGCCTTTCTTGTACTGGCTTCAGCTCCAGGATGCTAGCTCTGGCATTTCCGAATATACAGTCAAGGTTTCGGGATCCTCGGGTTTTGGGCCACTGATATATATATATATATATATATATATGTGTGTGTATATATATACATACATAAAACACCACGGGACCGAAGCATGTATAATATATATATATATATATATATATATATATATATATATACATATACATATACATATACATATACATATACATATACATATACATACACATATACATATACATACATATATATATATGTGTGTGTGTGTCCGGGTTTTTAGTGTTCAACTCTGAGAATAATCGTTATATGGACCTAGAATATCGAACTTACCATAGCTATACACCTTTGCTTTGTTCCTGGAAATGTCTGGTTGGAAACAATTCATTCCTGTATACTTCGAGTTTGTTTCTGTAAGGATTACACGGACCCCTCAACCCTTCCTAAACCCTTAAACTCCCCGTGCCACCCGAGCACCAACCTTTCATAATCTTTACAGTACTTCCGGGACGTGGCCCCGGCCACTACCCAACCTACCCACTTGCAGCCTGTGGTTGCTTGAAGCCAAGCCTGGCCGGCCATGGTGTCCATGATGTATTCGTAGGCATAAATAATCGCCAAGCAGTGCAGCGACTGGAGATCCTGGGCTCAGGCATCCAATTTGTCCAAATCAGATTCGTACTTGTCATGCATCAGTCACCAGCATGGGGGTGGTGCGTTGCTAACCATTATAGGCGGATGAACCAGCTTGACATTCATATTAACCTGTCGAGTCGCAAACGACCAAGGACTGGCCCGGAACACTTGTCACGGCTGCTGCGATCTGTAATCATGAAGTAATTCACGACGAGACTGTTGTTTTACTTGTGGGGACAACACGCAAGTCGGTGGCATTAATACCTACACTCAAGAGGGCATCGCCATATGCTTTGCAGGGTTCCAGCTGTCTGCCTGAATTAATGAAGGATGACGACTGATTTTTGCTTGCCCGGTGCGCCACTCCGAGCAATGAACGACGGTTGCGCTTGAAGACACCACCTTATCTTGCTTGTTTGCGGCCCTGCAACCTGTTCTGGAACAGGAACCACGATCCCCTGCCACCCCGATTGCGTGTGCGTAACTTGTTGTTGACACGGCCGTACAGGAGTGTGTTTAGGCAGCGACAGCTTAACCAATTGTGGCACAAGCGTCTCCGCGCATAGGTCCCGACACGTCGGCCTTGCACTCCTTGGCTTGTCTCTGTAATTGTGCGAACCATTGAGTCGAGAGCTAGAGTCTAATAGAGACCATGATTACCTATAGTCTCCATTGTAGTTCCTTTTTGGGGTTACCTTAATTATAGGATCCTAATAATTATATGTTTGGTTAAACCAGAAAAAGGAACTACAATGGAGACTATAGGTAGCGGCTAGCGCTAGCAGCCATACAACAGATAACGCGTATTGGCGTATTGTATACGTGTACTCAGCAATTTCTAGGCCGCACTATGGGCACGATGATCCAACATCTTGCACTCCGGCATGTACATGTGCACGCCGTGGATACCGGAACATGTTTGCGCTTGCAATTGAATACCGAGCACACACAAACTCGCGTTTGTGAGCGGTCTTGCCCCACCACGGTTGTAAACAGGACGGGTTAAGGGTTATCGTTCTTGGTCGCGGTCCGTGTTCATAGTGTACGGGTATGTCACAATACATCTTAAGATGGCTACTGCGTGGGAAAGAATTGAATTGAGTGTTTCTTTTTTTTCTGAACGAGCTGCCTGCTTGGACTGGACGAAAGTACGTCTGTGATTGCCTCATGTCATGTATCAGCTGAGGTTCCTCTTGGTCGTTTCTCAGTTCGTCAAAAACCGGGCGTTGTTTCCTGATGCCGCTGGGTTTTTCTTCCTGCCCTTCGGTATCCAGCGGCAATCTGCTGGCACGAAGGTAGGGCATTTGATATAGATTGCATCTTCGGAGAAGAGCATTGCAACGGTCTGTTGGACATTTGCTGGTTTCGGGCAGGACATGCTTGCTGCTCGAGATGGCCATGGTGATGGATGTCTGCTTTTTGCTGGAACAGCCGGTGCAGGGTGTGACTGGTGGCATGCAATCCATGCCGTGCTACCAGAGCCTGTTCGGACGGCAAACAGTCATGTTCTCAAGAAACAACAGAGAGGGAGGGATCTCAGGGAGGGAGGGACGGGTGAGCCAGAGAACAGACAGAACAACATGAGACAGATAGGCAGACAGACAGACAGACAGACTATGTGACTCAGGTTTACCGTGTACAGCTCTGCATGTCCGCCTTCTCGGCACCAACAAAGAAACCGACATATTTGTACAGCAACCATCGATATCTGAAGGCCGGGCTCATCTAAGGGATCTGCAATGTAAACTAGGAAAGTGTGCTCTTTATAATCAGCCCCGAGAACCACTTAAAAGCTGCAGGTTTTGATGCAGCAAGCTCGAAGACAAGTCCCAGATCCTGCTGCCTTCAAGACTGTCAGAAAAGCGATCGTGAAGAGGCATACCGATGCCCCTAAGCTTCAAAATCCCTAAAACCCCAAGCTCTTCTCCCATGCTTCCCGATCTGAGGCAAATGGGAAACAACGAGTCAGTGGCATGCAGGCCGATGTCAAGAAGACCGAGAATCTTGTCTTTAAAATGAATACAGTCCGGGCAGCGGGCACGGGTGCGGACGTGTACCGTGTACGGGTTCCTTCCTAACTTGCTGCTGCAGCAACAGTCAATATGTCATATCAAGGGAATACACCGACGAGTTTGCCGCTGCCGTCATGGACATCTGGCAAACAGCCACCTGTGATGTGACTAGACAGTGCACGTGTGTATCTATGTGTGGGGTGTCGATCTATGCACGTACTGCACTACTATTCGGCAGCCCATGTGAACATGTGTTTCGTATCAGGATACATGTGCGGCATGTGCCAACGAGAAGCAGTCCAAGCAGCTCTTCGTGCCGAAAGCTGAGTGGGACGAACCTAGCGAGATACAGTTGCTCTTCTCGGAGCCTCTGCAGTGGGATGACGATGTTTCTTGCCCAATCTACGACATAATACGGCTTGTTGGGGCTACGGCTCTATGGTTTAATTGTACTGGGGAGCTGGTGTCTAGACAGGTTCTACTTATGTTTTGGAACCTATATTGGGATAAGACATATACTCATACATTGGGGAGCTCCGGGTGCTATAGACCTTCTGGTTGATGGGGCTAGGATCCATTCGAATCTAGCCGGGTCGTGTTATGTTGGGAGCGAAGGTTCTGCTTATTGGGGCTACAGTGTCTAGAGTGTGTTTGTTGCAGGGTACGTGTTATGTATGCATATGGAGCTACTGCATATATATGGGGTTGGGCCAGTGGATAACAGCTTTGCTTGTGGCAGCCTAGAAGAACAGAACTTAAGGCCTTTGCTTCTTTAAGTATCATGGGGATTACATATATGTAAGCATATATATATATATATATATATATATAGATGGGGTCATTAATATACAGGGTTGTGTTTGGGGGGATGGCTTGTCTATATATAGCTCTGCTTATATAGGACGCCGTTTAGAGCCTTACAAGCGCCCTGCTACTTCCCCAAAAGGTTAAGTCATCAGGTTTTGCTTATTGGGGGGGGGGGGTTATTCTACATAGGTTGGTATGTTAGGATTAAGTCACTAGGTTCTGCTTATTGGGGGTTATTCTACATAGGTTAGTATGTTAGGTTTAAGTTATTAGGTTCTGCTTGTTGGGAGTATTCTATATAGGTTAGGTTTTGCTTATTGGGGGGGTATTCTACATAGGTTCGTATGTTAGGGTTAAGTCATATTAGGTCCTGCTTATTTGGGGTGTTCTACATAGGTTAGTATGTTAGGTTAGATTACATTACACACTCCTCATTTTCAACTCTACTTATATCGGTGGTCTAGCCTTCAAACTTCAACCTTCCATGTAGGAAAAGCCCACACGCGCCTGTGTGTAGTTGTTGTTTAAGATACATCCGGAGACAACCCCAAACGATACACCCAGAATCCTGATGACCGACAACTGCGGATAACAAAACGAAGGCTTTTTCTCAGAACCATGACCAGCAGGGCCCAGTAGGATGTGGAGATCTATATATACATATATAGATATAGATATAGATACAGATATAGATACAGGTATAAAGGCTACATATTGATGTATCTTCTCGAGCACTATTCTAAGATCACACATATCTATATATATATATATATATATATATATATACGAATATGTAGATTCAACACTTGTTTCGGAGTAGTACAACCGCCACTAAACCAATGCTTTCCTTAAAAATTCAACCAACAAGCCTTATAAGCCTACATAAACCGCCTGCCCTCTAGCATCCCCAACTCTATTTATCCAAGCAAACCCATGCTCATGAAAAGGACCGCTTGCTGGAAGTGGCCCAATGGATGGTGGCGAGCGGCAGGCTTCATCTACCTGAGATGTGGCCGCACCCTTTTATCTGAGTCCGGGGTTCTGGCTTACATATGAGCATCTATTGATGAGGGCTTTCGTGTTGCCACTTATTGAGTTTTCGGGGTACGGGTGTGTGTGTGCTTCTTGCTGTTTTCAATGCTGAAGCCATCAGAGAGTTCGCTAGCACAGTGTGGATCAGCATTCCTCTCTAGGACCTAGATCTAGCTATGGTCTCACGTATAGCACACACTCGCGTTTTGTCCGGGAAAGGTCGCTGGGTCCAGACTCATGGATACGTATACACCCAAGTACAGTTTTGCATGGACGGGTCCCTAAGATTGAGTACACTTTTCTCTGCTGTATCCATACTCACGGATAGATATACACCCAAAGTACTGTTTTGCACGCATGGGTCCTTAAGATTCAGTGCACATTTCTCTGGACAGCTGCATATGACAGCCGAGGGGGTTGAGCGTCAAAAAGCGTCAAAAAGCGTCAAAAAGCGTCAAAAAGCGTCAACAAGTACAGTTTTGCACTATGCCTGTCTGATAGCCTCGATTCCGGATCTGTGCGGCTTTGGAGAATCAGCAATATGCTCGTGTGGTCTTGAGATCAAGCTTTTTGTTTGTGGCGCCCAGAGAACTTGGGGCCATTCTGTGAAGCATGGTGAAGAAATCAGCAGCTCCGGCCCCCAAAAGCTCGGGGGTGGGATCGGTGACTCAGCTTAAGCTAATTGAAGGGCACACGTGGGTGGATCAACCATGTCTTTTAAGGGTCTTGGGCTCATGTGCTTCGTCCGAGGCTCCTGATCCCAAGGCTGCGGTCGCCATCGATGCCAGTGTGTCTCTTGGTGCCTTGGGTTTGACTCCGGAACAACAGGAGTTGGTGAAGAGCCGAATGTTTCTTTGCGGCATATCGGGGGTTTCGGATTTTGGGCATTGCTAATCGGGCCATATGTACATCTGGTGCAATACAACCGGCCATAGGGTTTCTGATTTGTGCGAAACGTTCTGTGTTCAGTGTTCGAAAAGTGGGGTGCTTTATCATGGGGTGGGTCTAGCTTAGGCTGGTACGTATAACCTACATAATATCTAGAACCATTCATTCCTTCTTTAACTGAATCCGAACACCTACTGCCCTAAACCCTACATATCCCTCAACCTCAAATCCTAAACCCGAAGGTTCAAAGCCGAAGCCGATACAACTAAACCCCAAAAGCCCAAGACTAAACCCTTAGACCTTAACATACTACTAGATATTATCTAGGAAACCCAAAGCTGTACATTCACATCTCAGAGCCAATACATATGTGAAAAAGCAAGCTTGTGCTTTAACTCCTATATATGTGAACAATACTAGTGGGATTGTATCGGAAGGCCCTGGGGTCTATAATTAAGTCTGTTATAGTTGAACTGTTTCTTATATTGGTTATATGCTTTACACAGCCTGACCTCGTGGCCCCACCGTGCAGGTGAGAAGCGAAAATATGACGAATCCTAGATATACAGAATTATACGTACCACCCCAATCCTATTTCAACCCAGAAATCAAATCCTACAAACCAAGTCAAACCTTAACGTCCCAAACTGCCATCCTTGAGGCTTGCTCTGACAGGCAGCAGCCAGGCTGCTGCTCCGCGAGCGGTGCCACCAGCGACGCCTCCGGCAACTCTTAAAGCACCGAGCCCTAGCAGTACACCCGACAAGTCAGCCGCAGCTACAAGCCCTGAGACGGCAACTGCAGTAAGCCCGGACAGTTCCGGAAGCCCCCACACCACCCAGACGCCGACGGTCGAGATCAGCGCTCAGGACACTCAAGAGTGGGACGGTACGTGCCAGCCGACTCTGCTAGGTGCTAGTTTGTCAGCAGAGACACTAGTGTTGCCCGGGCGGTCAAGCAGCGAGCTTTCGCTTGGGCTTCAGCACGGTGCCTCTATCGATGCGACCCTGAAAGACCAGGAAGTGCTAGAGATTGAAAATGAACTGAAGAGCCAGCTGGATCAGGAAGCTGGCCAGGATGAGGAGGATGACGACGAACGAGCCGCGAGAGCGGCTATGGAAGCAGCAGCGGCTGCTTTGAAAGCGGCCAAGGACAAGAAGCGTGGAAAGGAGAAGGAAACACAGGAACGTCTCCGAAAGGAGGCCGAGGAGAAGGAGGCAAAGGAGAGGGAGGCTAAGGAGAAGGAGGCAGCGAAACAAGCCCTAGAGAGGGAAATCCGGGAGCGTCTGCGTAAGGAGGCCGAGGAGAAGGAAGCGAGAGAGAGAGAAGCGCTGGAGAGGGAAACGTGGGAGCGTCTCCGGAAGGAGGAGGAGGCAAGGGAGAGAGAAGCCAAGGAAATGTTGGAGCGTGTCCGGAAGGAGGCCCAGGAAGCAAAGGAAAAGGAAGCACAGGAGAAGGAGGCAAAGGAGAAGGAGGAGCTAGAGAGGCAAGTGCAGGAGACTCTACGTAGGGCGGCCCTGGAGAAGGAGGCTCAAGCGAAAGAAGCTCGGGAAAGGGACCTGCGAGAGCAAGAGACTCTGGACCAGCTTTACAACGAGGCCCAGCAGCTTTCGGCGAGAGAAGCGAAGGAGAAGGACTTAAAGGAGAAGGAGCACAAAGAACTGCAAGCCAAGATGAGAGAGGCGAAGGAACGAGAAGCCCAGGTGCGTCTCGAAAAAGAGGCCCAGGAGAAGGAGGAGGAAACAAAGCGAGTGCTTCAGCTACGTGTTGCTGGGGAGGCGAGACCGTTGAAGCGAGAAGCAAAGCAAGGGAACGACCCCCAGGATGGGACGGGCCACGCAAAACTGCTTGGGAGGGCAGCATCCACAATTTGCAAAGCATCATCTTTCGAAGACTTTAGTCTGCCTGCTGAAGTTATTCAGGTGCAGGCTTGGTAAAAGGTTTTAGACTTAAGTGTTTCGTGACGATTCCATGTCGTATAATGCTTAGTAGTAAATGTCTCCCTGCACAGACGCTGAGCCCCGTGGATGCCTCGGCCGCGATGCTGGCCAAGAAAGCTGGTGGCCTTAACCTCAGTGAGCCCAAGCCCAAGGCGTCAAAGGTTGCCCGGACCACCCAGAAGGACCATAATCATTTAGAAGTAAATCCGTATTTGTTCACAACCTCCCATGGTTCCTACAACAATACAAATTCTCCTCGCAGGACGATGAGTTTGCTCTTCCAGTGCTATCTGATGCTGAGAAAACGAGCTACAAGGATTGGTGGGGCCGGTTTCGCTCGCAGGGGTCATTCGAGCCACCTGCTTCAATCGATTATTTGTGAGTCGGGGTTGCAAGGCTTAAGGCTTAGGGGGATTGGGCTCTGGGTCTCCGGTTTGAGATTTGTGTTCGGGGCCGGGGTTATAATTTCAGGCTTAAGATCTATCTATGGGGGATTGGGCTCAGGGTGGCCAGCCAGGGCCAAAAACAAAACACGAACCCCCTAAAACCCTAGAGTCTTAAACACCTGATGATGCTATTTCTTATGTGTCCTTTAATCCGAACCACACAAAATATCCTTAATACAACAAAAGACACACACACACACACATACCAAAACATGCCGCTGCATGCTCAAGATTAGATGACCTTGGGGTCTATGCAGTCGTGTGTATATATGTATACATATGGTACGTATATGTACACACACCCATATATATATATATATATGTATATATTAACTATTTACCGGCACTACACATGCACCCACCTATAGTTACCTATGTACGTGCCTTTTCTACCTTAGAATGTATGTGCTGCCGACATCCTAGGTCGGTTGGCGGTACATCCGCCGCACCCGAAACGCCCCAATCCTCGGCTCCAGCAACGCCCCTACCGGCTCCAGCACCCACAGTGCCAACTCCGGCACCACCCACACCGGCTTCCACAACAGAAGCTCCCGCACCGTCAACGCCGGCTTCCACAACAGGAGCACCGTCAACACCGGCTTCCACGACGGGTGCACCGTCAACACCGGCTTCCACGACAGGATCATCAGATCAGACTCAGTTCTTGGCAAATTTGCTCGTGCAGCTGCAAGCAGCAGGCGCTGGGCCAGAACAGTTGCAGCCAATTGTGGATGCCATCGCCAAGCAATTTGTGCAGCAGCAGCAGCAGTCCCAAGCAGTGCCCGATCCCCAGCAGGCTGTGGTTGCCAAGAGTCCGGCATCTATGCCACCCCCGCCTGCAAAGGCTGGAGAACCGACACCCGCAGCACCCACCACAGCACCCGTGCCCTGTGCGCCAGGCCCCGCCCCTGCACAGGCAGGGCTAGTACCAAAGTCTCCCACTCCCGCTGACAGAGTCAACAGCTCGACGCATCAAGCAGAATACAAGATCTTTACGAGATTTTGCGAACGCCACGAGCATGCAGAGGAGTTGAAGAAGGCTTACGTGTCAGAACCCGAGTAGTGTTGCAAACAGTTTCATATCCAGTCAGTGGCTGCCTTATGATTAATTATATTGTATTGAGGAAAGGGGGGGCGTTCAAGCTCGCGGCTTTCCAAAAGTTTGTCCAGGCCGGTTGATTCTCGGCTTATAAGATGGATCTCGAGCTTACGGCTTAGGGATGCGTACGGCTAGGATTCTCATCTAAGGCAACGGTCTCGCCTTGGAGGCCGTGCTGCGCTTTAAGCGCCAGCACGAAGACATGTCGCAAGACGAAGGCTGGGTACTGTACTACTACGGCTTTATATATATATATATATACATATGTACCGTCGTTCTACATACAGGACTAACGTTAGTCCTGTATGTAGAACGACGGTACATATGTATATGGTACCGTAGCCGTAGTCCTAACTTCTTCAATGGTATTGCTCACCATACTGGGGTGTTGATCTACAACTCCTAAATAAAACCCGACACCTTATAACCATATCAATGATATCTATAGGAAGACCTGCTTGAAGCCTTAATGAACCCAGGACCACCCAAACTCAACCCTGCGAGGACCTCTGTTTCTGGAAAGCAAAAAAAGTAGTAGTGTATTAAAGTAGTAGTAATAGTAGTAGTAGTAGTAGCAGCAGCAGCAAGCAGCAGCAGCAGCAGCAGCAGCACGAGGAGGAGGAGGAGGAGGAGGAGGAGGAGGAGGAGTAGTAGTAGTCGTAGTAGTCGTAGTATAGTAGTAATAGTAGTAACACGTATAGTTGTATATAATCAGTATCACGTATACGGTTTCCAAAACAACTACCCCAAAAGAATGAAATCACGAATCGAGGCCACTACTATCCGTACAGCGAGATCCTAGACCTGTTCGGCAAGAACGTTCTGAAGGCGGACGAGTTCTGCAAGATGCGGGATACGCAGCCCAAAGGGCCCCTGTGCCTGCAAGATGTTGCATCCTTAAATGTTGCTGACGCCCAGAAACCACTCAAGCATACCAAGGACATCCCGAGACCGCAACGATCCCAACATCAAGACCTATCTCTACTTCCAAAGGGAGAAGAGGCAGCTTACGACCCGTTCTTTGGAGTCCAGGCTGTACTTATCCAGTGTGTCACACTTCTCGTGTATACGGATGAATAAGTGTACCAACGTTAGCTCTTATCCGAGGACGAGATTTGCATCGAGTTGGGGGCATCACCGGACTACACAACCCAAGTTGCTCAAATCCTGGAACAGGGCCATGACCCCAACAGTGCGTCGGGCAGCCGATCGTTGCAGCCTCCTCCTCCTCCGTCTGGATCCAATCCTGGTGGTGGAAACTCCGGCCAAGAAGTACCAGAGCCGAAGCAAAAGAAAGCTCGAGCCCCCAAAAAGCAGGCCTTAAGAATGGGTTTTTCTGAATCCTCCCAGCTCCATAACCCAATAGCCAAAATCCTAAACCCAAAACCCTTTAAGACGACCCTAAAGCCCAAAAGCGTGAACCCTAGAAATCCTAAACCCTTAAAATGTTCTAAACACCCTATAACATAAACCAACCCTAAAGCCCAAAAGCGCGAACCCTAGAAACCCTAAACCCTAGGGCCCAATATTATGGTCTCCGAAGCCACACTCCTATACACAGGGGTCGGAAATGGAGACTGACATTACGACGATGGCCGCTGCCGCAGACTTTAAGTTGGACGACTTTGTGACCACTTGGGTTGGTGCTTGTACGACGGCAGAAGGCAAAGCAATGGTTACGACAATCGAGTTACTGGGGCACTCGATAATCATGTCTGTCGGTGTTTTGTTCATGTTCGTGAAGCCACAGCAGTATTCTAATGCACATGATCCAAGGCTGGAGCCCCTGCAGTCCCAGTCCGAGCTGATTAAGATGATCAACGCAAGCAGCATGGGTATGGCTGAGATACGTAAGGAACTCCAGGCAAAGCAGAAGACCCTTACGATCGAAGCCCTGCAGACGATTCTTCGGAAGGCTATGCATTACAAGGGAGTGTGGGTTTGTATTGGGATCAGCTTTGGCTTCACGTCGTTGGGGAAGGGAATGGAGTTTCGGGGCCGCTGGGGAATCAATGGTCAAAGTCCTACAGCTTCTGCCTCTCAACAGGTGTACCCAGGTTTCACAAAAGGGTTGCCAACAACCCCAATAACCAAAAGCTCTGGTGAGGCAGCTCCCTTCGTCGAGGCTTACAAGCAGCACTCGAAGGTGGCTGCAAACCTGTGCCTAGTAAGCATCTGGCCGTGTGTCTAAACCCCGAGCCACTAAACCCTAAACCCCTTGACTCTTGACCCTTGAAGCTAAACCCTGAACATCGATACCAAGGATCCAAGGCTTCAACCGTGCTAACCGAAAGGCTGCACCTAAAGGTCCGCCTGCGCCTCCGAAAGCCACTCCGAAGGCTTAGTGGCTTAGTGCGCTTTTTGAAGAGTTTTGTTTTCGGCAGGAGGCCCGTAGCTGCTAAGTACTGTGTGCTGTATAGGGCTAGCATCCAATGCTTGGGCAATAAGAATCCTGTGTGACAACCCCTGAACCCACTTATTAGACGAGCGATGTACCCAATGTGCAAACCACGGTGCCTCCTGTCACAGGGCAGATATCGGCAATCGTCCGATACATGGGGCTGGGCATGGCGAGCAGTCGTGCTGAACACGACTGTTTCGTTGATTCGTAAAGTGTTCCTGATCTGGCTACGATGCATTTCTGTGTTCAAAGGGCTGCATAAATGGACCGTGTGCGTTCTCGCATCCCTGAGCAAAGCTTTGCACATGTGCGCCGGTTGGCAAAGTTTTTGATGCTGTCTCCATGAACGTGTCTCCGGTATCAAAGCTTGAACACAAAACCCAAATACCCGAAGGGCTACAATGTTCACTTTAATCTTACAGTGCCTGAAAGCGCGAAACCAAAACCCTAAACCCCTAACCCTAAACCCTTAAACCCCTAAGCCCTACAACTCCAATCCAGGCTTGTAAGTGCTAACAGAAACATGTACACGCGAATCCCATAAGGTGTTGGACTCCCCTGATATACAATTCCTAGATGACATGGAACCTCCAACTACAGCTAGTGATATTTGTCCAAATCCCTGGAACCTAAACCCAGTACCACCTTCTATCACTCGCCCAACCCAAAACACTGTGCCGGGAAATCGCAAAACTCAAACTCTGCACACTATTGTAGTATCCTGGGCAGCTAGAGTCTTTATAGGAGCTTTCCAAATGCGAGTGCATGTGTCATGTCCTTTCGGTGCTACGGGGATGGTCGATCCTGATGTGCAGTGGCAGTGAATGTGATTCAGATGTCCTTTGATTCGGTGCTGCGGGGAATGTCGATCCTGATGTGCAGTGGCCGTCAGTATGCTTCTGGCGGCAAAACGATTGAACAGAGAACGGCAGCTCGCTGCTGCAAAGCAACAGAAGAGCCGGAGCTCTGATTTTACTCTGAGGGCACCTCTCTCGAGGGTGCTGGCTTGGAATGTTGGACGTGGGCAGCCAGCTTCATCCGTGCAAACGATATCCGAAGCTGCTTCTGCTGAGTGTGATGGAAAGATGTCAAAAAGTCACTCGTATCCAACTTTCGTAGTGTTGTAATCCTTAAGGCTTGAACCTGTGAATTTTCTGTTCCCGGATACAATAATTGTAGCTTGCCTCTAAAACATCAGGTTTGGGGCAAACATTCGATGTGTGTGTGTGTGTGTTAGCGATTGTGGCTGCAGGCACACAATGGGCGACGACATTGGGTCGCCGCGGAGCTCGTGCGCAGCACATCGAAGAGAGCTTGCATCGCGCAAGCCATTCTTCCAAGGACGAAGCTTCGGTTGAAGCCAGCAATTCGGGCTTTGATTTGAATTTGTAAACATGTGCCTGTATGGGTGTAGGTGCGTGTGTTTTCGGGATTCGGGATCAGAGAAAAACAACCGAGACTCCATTGAAATGCGCGTTGTCTACGCCGTCCATTTTGGTGAAAGACAGAACAACGATCACTGCCAGAGAAGCCAACAGGACGAGGAGCCGCAGGAGACGAAACATCCTGCTACAAGCAGGAAAAAAGCGACCTCGGAAAAAAAGCAAACTGAAGGTTCCTGGGCCCAGCATCTACCAAGCCTGGCCTGTTCTGCGACCTTTCGATCTTTTTCGAGGCATCGTCAAAGCAGGATTGCTGAGTGAGCTGCAGCTTAGCCTGGCTTTACCCATACATTGAGTTTTCGGTTTTTGTTCTGTAAACAACACCAAGATTGCCAAATCAAAAGAACAGCTTTTCGATGATCAGGAATGAAGACTCCATGGACCTCGTGGAGTTCTGGAACAAAGCTCGCTTCGAGGACTGGGGGGCGCGACCGGGCTGCAAACATTCGATGTGTCTATGCGTGTGCTATTCCAATTGGTGCTGGTACCTGTGAAAGGTTTCTAAATTGTTTCAGTTTCAAACCAAGATTTGTGCAAAGCTGGAGCGATGCGGAAAAGGCAACTGCTTTTCCAATATCAATACACGGGGACGAGGGACAAAGCAAACGATCCAGGAATATGCTTATCATTTCTTGGTCGCCGCTGACAAGCTCCAAAGAATCGATGTATGGCAAATACCCCTTTTGTGTGATAAGAAGTGATTATTTCCACTACTTGGGGGACGAGAACGTGACTCTGTCGCACTTGCAGGAAGACTTGGTCAAGTCTTTGAACCTTTGTGCAGACCGCACTAATGGCCTTAATGCAACACTTCATGTTTGCGCAGGGAAAGGCGACTGGAAGTGGCGTCACGAATGGTTGCAACAATCCCGCTTTTATGGGCGCGTCACGCATGGAAGCAATGGAATTTGCCAACGGTGCTTTGCTGCCAAAAACGATTGGCTTGACGTGCACGAGCGATTCAACAATGCTGAAGATGTACTTCGGGCCCAAGCAACAGCTGTTGGCGAAGGCATTGCTATGAAGCAGCTAAGCGGCTGGACGCCCAATATGGAATTGCCGGACCTTTTGCATTGCATTTGGCTTGGCACGGGCAGGGACCTTGTCGGGAGCTTGTGCATGGAGATGGCCGAGACAAGGCAAGATCTGGTCGGATCAACATACGACGAACGCCTGGATTGTTTGAGGAGGGACATACAAGCTTGGTGTGCATCCCACGGCATCCGGCCGTCGACGATCGACGAACTGAGTTTCTTGTTCTTAAAGCAAACAGGAATTGGGCTGGTATTTGATTGTTTTGTTTCCAAGCGTTGTTTCTAAGGCGACGTAAATTTTGCGTTTAGGAAACACAGTGTTTTTCGAGGCCTGGCAAAGCTCGGCGTGGAAACGCTGAGCCTGGACTTTCCACAGGGCCCCTCCAAGGGGTACGCCAACAAAGTGCTGCAACTTCGTCTAATTTATTTCAACGGTGCCTGCTAGAAACGAAACTGTTGTCACATCCAGAACCATTAAAAGAAAACCTGCTGCCCAGGATTGCCTACTTCGCGGATACTCTACGTGTTTCTTGATCTATTGGTGTTTTTTTATTAAGTGGCTGTGTCAAAGTTTTCTGAACACTTAAGCGAAACAACGTCCGGCAAGTACTGCCCATCCAGGCATTAAGCTTAGACTTTAATTATCCCTGAACCCTAAACCCTAAACCCTTCCTTTTATATGCTACGGTCACTACTGCATTCGTTGGTTGGGTTTTCTTGGCCAAGCTTAGGACACATCGGAACCATCGATGCAGATGCAGTCTGTTTGCTGCTGGGCTTTGCATACGGTCGGTGCTGTGTGCGACGAAGCTAAGCTCTGGCTCTCTGATGAGCAACGGCAGCTTCTTGTGGAGATTCTTGCCAATGTTGAAGTTTCATGTTTTTCTATAGAAGGGCTGTATTACTATACGTCGGTATAGTCTTCTATGTAGTTACTCGTCGTCCTTGTCGTCGTCGTCGTTGTGATTTCCCGCTATATAAATCCTCATCAGCTAGGGCTGGCCGGCTATATGTCCAGACGTACATTGCTTTGGCCTCCAAAGCCGTGCAACAGTGCAGAGCTTTGCAGCTCAGCTTATAGACTGGAAGATTTGGGACGAGTTAGGCCTGTTCTAAAGGTTTATGGTTTAGGGGTTTCGGATTTGGAATGTAGGTCTTTATATTTAGGGGTTTAGGGGTTTAGAGTTTAGGGGTTTAGGGGTCTTGGGGTTTAGGGGTTTAGGGGTTTAGGGTGTTCGATTGGCACAGGTACAAATTACGCCCAAAGATTCATCAACTACACTGTCAGATCATCTGCCGGGCGGCATCTGGTGCATCTTTGAACCCCAAAGTCTGTTCTTGTTTTAAAGAAGAAGACTTTGTGGGCCATCTGTGTCGGGTGGCGAAGCTTTCTGTTCATAGCTCGACGCTGAGCAAGCGGATTCTGCAGAGATGGTTGTTACAATACAACGCGATGATCGTGCAGACCCGAGAGAATGAGAAACATCCGAAATCGCGTGTGGCCCCTTAAACCCCTAGTTTCCAGCAAACGGCCCGCGCCCCAACTCAACGATCCAAGCCCGAAGTGGCCTTGTATTCAACCCACACTTTCCAGCAAGCAGCCCGCACCCAACGGAACGAATCATGCCAGCCCGAATACTCACCCACAGCCCTAACACTTCGGGGCCGGTTCAGGGGTGTGACGGTTTGGAGCTTTGTGCGTTTAAGGCTTCTTGCAAGGGCTTCCGCGGTTAAGGTTTTTTGTAAGGGCTTCGGCTTTCAGTGTCAGGGTTTTGGGTTTCGCGCTTAAGGTTTCTTTTTAAGGGCTCTGGGTTCAGGGCTTAAGGTTTCCTGTCTAAGGTTTGAACGAAGGGCTTCGGGTTGTAGGGCTTCGGGTTTCGTCTTTAAGCCTTCGCTTAAGGGCATTGGGCGTCAGGGTTTAGACTTTGAAGACTTCATGCAGAAAGTGCCATCTTATAGTGGGGCGAGTCGACAGATTCAGTCCGAAACAAGATACACTTTTCAAGCTTATATATGATAAACCTTAAACCCAGTACCCTACTGTAAATAACGTTTTTTTTTTCTTTTTTTACGCCTGAGACCAGATCGTGTCTCGCCACTGTCCAGCAGTGACAACTTATTATGCAACATAGAGCTGTCGAGTGATCGGTGCTCTACTTGAGTAACAATCGTGCGTCCCGCCACTGTTCCAATGTTTTTCTTTTGCCTATGCCTCTTACGTGCATTTCCCCTCCGGCTAGCCGCATAGCCTACAGATCCAACACGGTTAACAAGAATGCTGATGTGCTAGAGCGTGTGAGCGTGTAAAGTTGGGCCTTCCGTGCTTGGCAGCCGCAACAACTGCAGATTCCCGCAGAGGCCGCCCAGCGCATCCTCCCCAGCGGGCGCGTTGGCGCATAGCCCCGCTGTCATATGCCGGCACTGGCACGTTGGCCGAAGGAGGAACAGCTGGGGGAATGCGTTAACCACCGCCCCACACCCGGCCAACGGTGTGGAGGGAGGTTTCCTATGTGCCTAGCTCCCTCTCGGTAGGGCTTCAACACCATTTTCCACTCCAATCCCGGGCGGGGTAATGATCAGCAACAGACCACGATCGCCAAGTACAAAAACACCCCGCGCGCAACTCCTAAGTACAAAAAGCCACAGTCCATAAGTACAGAAACAGCAAGAGGACAGGCGTGCAGGGAGCAGACTGAGCAGTTCGCTCAGCTGGCGGCCGCTCACCAAAGCTGGTGGCACAATGCTCTCACCACGGACTATGCCAATATCGGCGTGTTGGTCTCGTTCGTGGGTGGCCTTGATCATGGCAACTTCCACGTGCAGTGCGAGAGCAAGCTCTACGTGATGCAGGGGGCCGTGGTCTCAAGGGCGGCGCTCGCCGAGATGACCCACACCCAGGAGTCGGCTTCTCCGCTGCCGTTCGGCCCACCCGCTCTTGCTCAAGGGGCTTGGCGGCAGGCGGCAGTCAGCTCTGACACCGCTGTGCCGGAGACTTCTCAGATTGCCGTTCGCAATCGCAATCGGGCGGAGATGGAGTCACGGGCGCTCGCCCCCGAAGATCGTCCACCTGTTCAGCCTGTGGACTACGATCAGAACGAGGAGGAGGGCACCCGTGGGCACATGATCGATGCTGCCAACGAACAATGCTCGGCAGGATCGTTCCTTTGCCCGCTCGACGGCAAAGCTCACACCGGCACAGTTCGCCGAGCTGGCCGACACGTACCACAACCCGGCTGGTCACGCTACCTCTTCGGCAGCTCAGTCCTCCACGGTCGTGCGAGCCGGAGAACTTGCTGGCTCCAGCAGGAGAGCCGACCTCGTTCAGGCCGCACCGCACGCCATGATCCAGGCCGAGCTCGGAGGTGCTCACCCGTTTTGATCATAGGGTGTTCACCCCAAGATGCCGTGAAGGCGATTTAAGTTCTCGATCGCATTTTGGAGCCACGACTGCTCCCGCTCGGGCGAAAAATCTCGGAAGGCCGCCAGAGGACAGTTAGCAGTTCTGCACATGTTTTCACTGGAGATGTTCTTTCTCTCTCTCTCTCTCTCTCTCTCTCTCTCTCTCTCTCTCTCTCTTACCTTTTTCAGTGCAACATGTTCACAGTGCATGGCAGTCATGTCGTTCGTCGTTCGTCATGCCGTTCGGTTGGCCGGGAAGGTTGGTCGGGGCACGGCAACGACGATGCTCATGATGCCGATCTTGATTTTCTTCTTTCGCTAGTTTTGGCTCGGCAGGATGTTGCGGGAAGCAGCGCCAGCCGATCGCTGGACAGCGAAGATCCTTGCTTACCCATGTTTCGACCATGGGTTTCGCCAGGCGATCGTGGCGACCCGGCTTGCGGAGATCCCTTTTGTCCTTTCGATGGACGCCGGGACGCCCGAGCAGTTCGCCGCAGTGTCTCTCAACTGGACGGCCAGCTCGGCCAAGTCGGAGCACGACCTCCTGGCTCCGAGGACCCAAATGCTCGAGCAGTATTGGGTCTTCGTAAAGGCGGCGGAATCGCTCTTTGTCGAGTCTCTTGCTGCTGCTCTAAGGTGCCTAGAGAACGTTCTGCAAAGTCGATCGCACACTTTCAGCGGGAGATGGCCATCCGAGCTCTAGCTGCACCAGTTCTGGCTCCCTCGGCAAATCGAGGCTGCCGGCAAGCTCTTCTTCTCCCTCGGCGACTCCACTGCTCGACTTGGAGAACGCCGAGAAACAGAAATGGGCTAAGCGCCTGAAGGCGATCGCCGATCGGGCCGGCGAACATGCTCGGCCCGAAGGGGTCCACGATGCTGAAGGGATCCTTTCGGAAGAGGAACGCGCTCGCCTTCGGCTGTTGGTTTTCACCTCGGGGGCGCCTTCTACCATGGCAAACCACATTCGTAGGTTCGAGAAGTTCGAGTTGTGGGCTCGGCACGTGCCGCTCCCCCTCTACCCTATCTCGGACGACAAGATCCTGAAGTACGCCATGGAGCTCGACTCGAGGGAATGCGGCCCGACCGTTCTTCCTTCACTCCGCATGGGAAATGGGTGGCCTTTAGGGTCAACCTCAAGCTCCCCGCGATCGAGACGGCGGAGCTCAAGGCACTTGAGAAGGAGATCTTCACGCAGCGAGGGCGACCGCTGAAGGAAGCGATCGCTTTCCCGCTTGAGCTGGTCCAGGCTATGGAGCGCTTTGTCGCGAACGAAGCTCACTCTGTACCGGCTCGGGTGTTCCTCTGGTGGGTCCTCTGCATGATCTTTGCGTCGCTCCGCTTTGACGACGCGATCCACGTGAAGCCTCACGAGCTAGAGGTCAAGCCTGACGGTCTGTTCGGGATCTCCTGGCAGACCAAGACTGAGAGAAAGCGGCGCGGCACCAAGTTCATGGTGCCAGACGTTGCTTTTTCTAAAGTGGCTTGGTTCAAGATCGGAAGTGACTTGTTCGATTCGTAATTCCCGCTCGTGGAACGCGACTTCTGGATCCCCGAGCTCGACACAAAGGATCGCTGGCGCCAGACTCCCCCTGATTACGCTCGCTCTCTCCAGTGGCTCCACCACCTGGTCTGGCTCGCAGGGCAGGAGTGTGGAGTCGCGAGGGAGTTCCTGGACAAAGTCACCGATCTTACGTGGCATTCAGCTCGAGTTACTATGCTTGATCTAGCTGTCCATTGTGAACGATCGGAGCAAGAGATCGGGGTTCAGGCGAACTGGAAGAATCCAGGCCCGCTCGTTCTGAAGTACACACGCTCGAGGTCCTCTCTTCCAGCGAAAATGATCAAGGAGTTGGTGCAGGAGGTCTCGCGTGAGTTCGTGCCCCTCTGTGCTCAAGAAGATGACACGACCGAGGACGCAGAGGACAGGGATCTTTCATTGACTGAGTTCTTTGTCAAGGTCCCAGTCAAAGGCTCTAGTTATGACTATCGTTTTCATGTGTGTTCTGCAGATTCTGTGGAAGAGATCGCATGCAAACGCGCGATCACGCCCGAATTTACACACATCGGGTCCGTTCTGCCCGGCCCTAAGCTCTTTTGCAAACTGTGCGCTAAGGCTCGGCCGGACGTGGCTATCGCCTTTAAGGTCTAAAATCCTGAGCTGTGCTGTGCCTGCTCGCGCCTTCGTCGCATCTGGAGGACTCTGTTGAAGCTTGCTCAAGCATTGATTGAGGTTCTCTTGTGTTGATCGGCCATGGTCGACCGCACGGTCTACCCGAACAAGGACAAGACCCCTGAGCTCGCCTTGCGCCAGATCTTTGGACGGCAGAAGCTCCCCGAAGACTTATGCCTTCTCATGGCGGATAAAGGCATGCTCTCCGTCGAGCGCATGTCCATGCTCGGGGACTCCTTCGCGTCGGTGAAGGCGACGCTCCGCGCTATCGTCGGAGACGACACCCAGTTCGGGGCCGATGGTCCGGCTCAGGAGCTCTCTCTCACGCTCCTGACCGCGATCTGGAAGTCAGCCTCAGTTCTGCAAGAACACGTTGCCTCTCGGCGGGCCAAGATGGAGGAGGATCCGTCCAAAATACCAGAAATTCCTGGAGAAGATCATGCTGAGTTTCGCGAGCTCTTTGTCACTCAGCACCCCGACATCATCCTCACCTACATGCGCGAGCCGCACCGGAAGTTCGTCGAGAGGATCCACCGGGACTATATGGTCCATGGGGCGGTCGCCTTCTACGAGGTCGCTGAAATGCGCTCTCGCTCGGACCGCATGGTGCAAACACCTGGTTTCTCAAAGACTTCAGAGGATCTCCTGAAGGTGGTCCAGCTCGACAACAAGGTGGCGGTCGCCTCGGAGACGGAGGTCATGGACCGCCTCCACTCTTTCTTTGTGGCGCTCGAGTACCTCAACATCTGCGAGTTCACTTTTGACTCCGGTCCCCTCAAGTACCTCTCGGAACTTGAGGAGTGGCGCCATGAGAATCGTGGTCTCGCGGTTCTCCTTGCGGCTGATTCCTTGATCAGGAAGAAAGTCTACAAGCTCAATCAACAACGACAAGCGCAAGGACTTCCCTACGTTCTCTCAGGCTCTCTGCGAGGTCCTCAAGAACCACAAGCAGCTCTGGAACGACGCTCGCTCCACAGCAGAACTTGAAAAATTCCGCCAGGTCGAGCACGAGTTCGCTACTCCTCCGAAGCGGCCTCGCTCGAGGTCCCCGCCGCCGACACCCCCGAGAACGAGGCCAAGACTCGCAAGAATCGCGCTCGCCGGCAGAAGGAGAAGGAGTTGCTCAAGCAAGCTCGTGCAGAGCGCGATCGCGCTCGCGACCACGCCAAGCCGAACAAGCCTTCGGTGCCTAAGCTCACAGAGAAGGACAAGGTTGATCGCGATACCCGGGTTCCGGAGAAGGAGTGGAAGAAGATCATGTCCTTCTCTTACACTGGAGCTCGCCGCTGCCCATGGTTCAACTGCTCGCTCGGCTGTCGGTTCGGTGATCAATGCAAGAACAAGCATATCTGCGTGCAGTGCGGGGGTGATCACCCCTATACCATGGCAATCACTGAGCTCCCACGCCACCGCCGGGGGAGTTTGGTCGTCTCCCTCCGGCACCGGTGCTCGACAGACCACCCGGGGATTTCTCTCCCCCCCCGCTGCAGCAGCCGCTGGCTCTGGCTGCTAATGAGGTTTCTTCTCAGAGACTGACAGGTGCCCCTGCAGGTCGGCCGCCGCCGTGGGATCTTTGGGCGGAGATGCCCCAGGATCCGGACACAATTCGTGAGCTCGGGCCCTGGTGCCTTGAGATCTTTGCCGGGTCTGCTGGTCTCACTGCTGCCTGGAAGCGTCACGGTCTTAAGACTTTGCCGCCGATCGACAAGTGCACCTCCGAGCTCGTTCTGGAGGCGATCGACTTGTTGGACGCACAGGTCTTTGATTGGCTGCTCTTGCTGTGCCGTATGGGGGCGATCGTCTATCTGCACTTGGGCGTTCCCTGCGCCACGTTCAGTGTGGCTCGGGATCGGCCAGGAGGACCTCCTCCCCTGCGATCGCAAGCGTTGCCACTTGGCCTCCGCGTTCTAAAGCAGCACCATCAGGCACAGCTCTTCGAAGCCAATGAGCTCTTGTGTCGATCTCTTCTTCTTTTCGAGGCTGTGGTCCAAGCGGGTGGAGATGCTTCGATCGAGAACCCGAGGGATAGTCTGATCTGGCAGGTCCCTCAGGTTCAGCAGCTCAAAGTTCGTCTTCACCTCTACAACGTCGATTTCGATCAGTGCGAGTACGGATCGCCTCACCGGAAGCCTACTCGGCTCCTGGTCAGTCATGCTGCTCTTCTTGCTCTTGCACGTGCGTGCTCAGGTGGACATCTTCCCTGTCAGTCCAATGACTATGAAAAGAGCAGCGATACGTAAAACAGAGTCATTGACACAATGACTAGAAATTGCACATCATCATGCTTGTGACAGATGATATATCGTCATGGACAATGATGCCACCAACGCAAAATCTCGTGCTACGACACATCAAGCTGTACAGGTCGGGAAGGTATTTGCTCCATGGCGCACAGGCTAATTTCGTTTCGAAGTACATCTCGATTGAGTAGTCACGTGTTCGATTCACTTCGATTAATCGTCACATTAGTGGCGTTTCGGATTTGGGGTCCCCGTATACACGTAACAAGAACATGTGTTCGGTTCAGGTCAGTCGACGATCCATGGGAGCGCACTATTTAGATCCCTGGGTGCCCATAGACATAACGCAAAACAGGGATGTTCGATTCTTTTCGAATTTCCGTCCACGATCCGGATCGTGCACGGATATCCATGCATGGTACCACACCAGTGACATGGTGTTACAGACGCAGGGTCCCTGTGCAATGCTATTTTTTCTGTACATGTAACAAACGGGTAAGCGTAACACCAGCGGGCGTTCATTAACTTTCGTCGACGATTCACCGGTCACACAACAGACTGCACTGGATTTACGGTCGTGGGTCCCCAGATCAGACACCTTGACACAACATGTGTTTCGATTCAGGTCATTCGACCCCACGGGTCACTCCATTTTTTGGCGTTACACACGTGGGGTCCCCGCACACGCAAAAAAAATGTTCAGTGCACGTCGATGGATCGATCGAACGTACGATCCATGGGGTCACACCACTGACTGGCGTTACGATCGTGGATCCCACTGTACTATTTCGCATGGCACACTGCCACTGCATGCCGGCCATGCATGCATATTTCTATCACACTCGATCGAGACTCACAAGCTTGCGTAGCATGCATGCATTTATTTACAACGCAAGCAAACGCATGCTTGAGCCGAACTTGAGCCAGATTATGCGTTACTTATATATATATATATATATATATATATATATATTATTTCACATGGCACACTGCCACTGCATGCCGGCCATGCATGCATATCTCTATCACACTCGATCGAGACTGCACATGCAAGCTTGCGTAGCATGCATGCATTTATTTACAACGCAAGCAAACGCATGCATACTTGAGCCGAACTTGAGCCAGATTATGCGTTAATTAGGGGCATATATATACATATATATATATATATTTCTATTATATATATATATATATGCCAGAAATATTTATATGTACCTGAAGCGTCCTCTGGTGTTCTTTTTGGGGCCCTGACAATTATTATTGGCATGACTAATTTTTTCTGGTCTGACCAATTATTTTGGGACACAGAATCTGTGTACCCTTTTTTTTTGGGTTCGGGTGCCTTGTCTACAATCTTGGCTATAAACGACCTTAAAGCAGAAGGAGTAGACTTTGCAAGTGCTATGAAGGGTGTGAGCTATGGATTTGCTCTCGGTGGCTCTGGCATCGTAGATGGAGAACTAGCTGTCTATATGAAAGTATACAAACTTAACACTCGGTGATTGCAATCCCTACAACTCTCTCTCTGTGTAGGGAAAGAATTGGTATGTATGTGTCTGTTAGAGCCCTGAGCCCTGTATAAACCCTATAGTCCCAAATTTTAGTCTCTATATACCTATATAGTCTCCATTGTAGTTTCTTTTTTTTGGTTTAACTAAATATATGTCATATAGGATCCTATTATAGGTATATAACCCCAAAAAGGAAGTACAATGGAGACTATAGGTATATATAGACATTACGGTTTAAGACAGTCTTCGGAACCCGGCCTGTGCACTCCGAGAGTTCGCCTGGTGAGGTGTTGTACCCTCGATATATATCTATATATATATATACACACACACCTCTAGTCTCGATTGCAGTTCCACGTTTTGGTTTAAGAAAACATATATAATAAGGACCCTGAAATGTAGCTTCTAATAGGAACAACAACGAAGACTATAGGTGTGTGTGTATATATATATATATACCCTAAACCCCAAATACGCTGTACATATACACTTATACAACCTCGTATAGCTTTTATATATATATATATATATACCTCAATACCTATATATATATATATATATATATATATATGCTCTGAACCTCAACCCGTCTGCCTGCGGCCATCCTTTCTTCGGTGGCACAGAGGCTGCCGCTTGTTCGCAAGGTTGAACGACTTTGCTCGGGGGAAGGGAGGGGAGATATACCCTATATAGTTATGTGTACACTAAATCCCTTGTTCTTCGTATACACCTTCCCACCCCAAAGCAATCGTTTTATAAAGAGCTACATGAGGTGCAGGCTTTAAGTCTTGCCTCCGCAGGAACCTCGAATGTACTCTCGTGGTTGCAGGCTTCCTACAGCATATTGCTATACTTATATATATAAATATATAGTCTCCATTGTGGTTCCCTTTCTGGGTTAACCAAAATGTCTATTATAAGATCCTAACCATAATACTGGTTAAGAAAAGGAACTGCAATGGAGACTATATATTTATATATGGGCTACATATGTAGAAGGACAAGGTAGAATGAAAGTCTGACAGTCCCAGGGCTGTGCTCTTTTCGCGATTACACGCCTTGGGTCTACAGAGGGCTTGGGTGTGGACATGGCTTGATTGTTATTGTTTCAAAAGTGGTTTGACTCATTCCTGTAAGTCCCTGCAGGCCTCCTGTACCGTAGCTGAATTCCCAACATGGCATGTTTCTGTGAACTGGGAAGTTTAGAATAACATCGTATGCACGGTTTTCCGGTGCATATAGATTCAGTTGCTTCAGAATTTGCTATTGGGTATGGGCCGGGATGTTGGTTTTCGGAAGGTGAGACTGGGCTGCTGTGCTTTTCTTCGTCAGCAGTGATGCACACAGGGTTTGGGGTTCAGGATTTATAGGGCAGGGTTTGGGGTTGAGGATTTATAGGGTTTATATAGGGTTTATATATATATATATATATATATATAGGGTTTATACTGTTAAGGCCTTAGCAGGTTTATATATATAGGGGATATACATACATATATATATATGTACTTACAGGCTCCATTGTAGTTCCTCTTTGTAGATCATATATATATATATAGATATAGGACCCTAGAAGGTAATGCCAAAAAGAGAAACTACAGTGGAGCCAAAAGGAACTGCATAGAATTACTTGTTTCTAGAGGGTGGGTATGGTTATCGGGTTCAATCTCTCGTACCACGTATAAGCTACTTTTAGGGTTTAAACTTGCAGGAAGAAGCACGATCGCAAACGCCCTCCAGCTGTTCTGAAGTGACACGATGCATTCAGGGAGGACAGCCATTGGGATTACTTTATGGTGGTCAAGCCTTTCAGATCATTGAGGTGCACCCTAAACCCTAAACCCTAACCCCCAAACCCTAACCCCTAAACCCTAAACCCAAACCTTCGTCTTGAGGACGACGCTTTAGGCCCTACACTTGCAAACCCATGTCAGGTAAAGCTTGAGATATACTCGTACATATACATATAGACCATCCGGTCCAATGGCTTCCTTCAGCTCGGATGCCTCTCCTCCCTCTCACATGCTGCTGAGCGCGGATGACAACCTCGCTGCATTTCAGCTGGTCGAGGAACCTTTATATGCAAGAGGAGTAGAGATAAAGAGGGAGAAAGAGAGAGCGAGTGGGTGGGAGAGAGAAAGAGGTTTAGGAACACGACGACCGCATGTGAAGCATTCCAAGGAAATCTGCAACCACAAGGTGCTTAAGGCCAGGGTTCTTTTGGTGGAGGAGTTCGTCGTATTGCCGCCATCGGACAAGAAAGACAAGAAGAAGGAAAAGAAGAACAAGATCACGATCAGGTCGGAGACAATCAAGCAGAACAAAGCCTCTCGCTTGTGCCAATACCCGAGGTATCCAAATACATATACTATATGTACCTGTCCGCACCGACGGCGGCCTGAGCTCATATCGCTCATAGCTATACTCCTGGGTGCCTCATGAGTGCATTGGTTTTGTTGGTCAAGATTCCAGTAGTGATGGAATTCCCACAACCATACGGGTTTTAGTATGCACGAGTGTGTGCATGTATATGTACACACCTGTGTGTACATGTGTATATGTATATAGGTATGTGTATATCTTGTTTACCCAAGACACTTCATGTGTGTAGATATCACCAATGCTCGCATGTGCAGACATGTGTCTTTATACATATACATATCTGTATGTTCTTATCACTGCTGTCTATAACGGCTTTGCTGCTGCACACACACATGCACATATACATGTATTGAGATATATAGGCATGTATGCAGACACAAATACATTACTTTACGCATGTGTACATGTGCATATGCATATTTATATGTATAAAGCAATATATACCGACAACTAAGTGCACGCATGCATACATTTCCGGTAACATGGCCCTGTGTGTACAGAGACACTTACACCCATACACACTATATATATATATATGTATATAGACACATGCACGCATATGTATGTATACGTATACATATATATACTTATGTATTCACAAATGTATATATACTTCTGTACATATGCATATATACAGTGTGTATACATATATATATATATATATGCACACATACCTATATACACATATACATATATATATATATATATATGTGTATACAGGTAACAGCATAATCATGCAACGCAACCCTTCTGGAATGTCTAAGTTCGCATTATTTGTATGTGTGTGTCTGCACAGCCCAGGTTTTGCTCAGTGCAGTGATGCCGAGATTGATGTTCAATCCCAACCTCCTTGGGATTCCGACTCTTGAATGGGCACTGATGCAAGTCGCCGAGCGATGGAGTGTTTTTCGTATGCAAGAAACTGTGTGGAAATAGAAATGTGATTCAGTGATCATGTAAAGAATGACATGACAACTTCGAGGTTGATATGACCTTGAGCCAATGCAATGCGGCAGCTTGGGTGATTAAGAAGAGCCTGAACCTCCACAGTCGTTTGCAGGGCCGATCGAAGACCCGACGGGATGATGAAGTTCAGGAGGTCTCAGCATCGGGGCCGCATTGCATTCGTCGGAGTAAAGGCACAGTTGGATTGTGGCAAACCTGGGAATGTTGGGGCTTCTATATCTTGCACAGCTGAGGAACTGTTCGATTGCATCATTAGTGGCAGCTTTCCTGTCGGTGTTCCGAATGACATAGCCCTCACAAAGGCATCGATAGGCAAGGCTCCGGTTCGCAAGAGATTGCGATTGAATACAAAGACAACCCCTATCATCCCGAGCCCAGCCACGACTCCAAGCCCAGCTACGACTCCAAGCCCAGCTACGAATACTTCTGGCACCTCGGAGACTGCGGCCCAAGACGTGACGGTGGCTGAGGTTAGTGTTGGTTGCTGTGAGCTTCCGGCAGAGGGTGAGGTTAGTGTTGCTGGCTGTGAGCTTCCGCCAGAAGACATGCCTGTTGACTGCGATGCAGAGGGTGAGGTTAGTGTTCCCGGCTGTGAGCTTCCGCCCGAAGACATGCCCGTCGACCGCAATGCAGAGGGTGAGGTTAGTGTTCCCGGCTCAGAGGCATTGGGACAGGTTCCTTCAGCCCTTTTTGAGGGCGACGGTGTACTTCGTATGGTGGACCTGGTGTCTGAGAGTGAGGAAGAGCAAGGTTCGAGAGATCAGGGTTCGACCGTGGAGCCGACTACGATTGCGCCGACGAAAGCAGATGTGGAAGCTGCACGGGCCAACTCGTCGCAGACTGTGCGAGGTGCAGAGATTGTTTTGTTATCGATTGGGATTGCATATCGTTCTAGCTGAAGCTCATGCATTCATGCAAGTTTGAAGACAGCCCATGCCATGTTGTGATGCGACAGATCGGCGAGCATCTTTGAAGCTGCAGCTGGCGAAGCTGAAGCTTCAGTTGAAGCACCGAGCAATGCGAGCGGCCATTGCTGGGGAGACACCTGTGCGGCATTGGTGCGACAGACCTCATGTATACAGGTGAGCACAAGCAGAAATCTTATGATCCGTATAAGTCCAGAACCCTAAGTAGCCCTAAGCCCCAAACCTACGTATGCTGTTACATTTCTAGGAAACCCTTAGCCCTAAGCCCGAAATCGACATAGACATGCATGCATGTGTACATGTGTGTAAGTGTGTACTATAGGGGCATTTGTGTGTAGTTATATAGATGAATAGGGGTTGTATGTATAGACCTATATATATATACACATATATAATGTGCATGTGTATATATATATACACACATACATTTTTGGTCACGTGGGTTTATGTGTCTCGGGATTGAACGGTTTACGCAGGACGTAACCTGACATGTACATGTAAGCACACACACACACACACATATATATATATATATATATATATATAGATCTGCATATAAGCACACACATATATATATATATATATATACATATATATATATATATATATGTCTTTTATATGTACATGTATGTATATATACCTATATATATATATAGATATACACATATGGTGTGTATATATATATATACATACATTTACATATTCTTTCTCTCTCTACACACACACAAACACACGCAGAGACACTACATGTGTATATATGTATACATATACACATATATATATATATATCTTCGTATATGTTGCAGAATCGTCGTTCGATTTTGCACACCTATCGTCACACGATTATACCAAGCTTTCCCTTTGCATGACTTTGTGAAATCATGCAGACCTGTATATTTCATGGTTTGTGAGACCTAGCCGTGCACAGCTCGGTGGTGTGTCTGCGATTTGCATACATACAAGGCTGCCTTTGTATCGCTGCACCTTCTCAGGAATATCCAGCCAGACGCCGTTGATACGCTTCCGTGGGATGGTGTGCCGGCAGTGCCCTACGTCTTGCAGCATGGATGCACTCTCAGGGTCACACTCAACGGGTACCCGTTCACTAAAGCATGTGATAGTCAGTGTGAACATGACGTTCTTATCGATGTTGCATATAGACCAGCATCTTGGAATACATTCATGGCCGTCCCACATGTTGTGTGTGCACACACTCACAAACAGGGCTCTTTTTATGTGTATATGTGCATATGCAGATATGTGTAAACACATACATACGTTACATTTATATATACACATTTATATATACATATACGTATGAAGATATGCACACGTGTGCATACACAACTTGTATATATACACACATAATTTTAAACTTTCTTGTATGTATATATATATATATGCATGTACATGGAGGCATGTATGTATGTACACGTGTACATATATATATATATACCTATACTCTCCATTGTAGTTCCTTTTTTGGTTAACCAAAATCTCTATTATAGGTTCCTAACCATAAAACTGGTTAACCAGAAAAAGGAACTACAATGGAGACTATAGGTATGTATACGTGCATACATATCAGTCAAAATACGGAAGCCACTTCTGCTTCACAAACAAGGCCCGAGGATTCCTTCATTGAGATTGGCGACAGCGACAACGAGGCCGAGAGCTATTTTTTCCAGAAGTTATCTATATATATATATATATATATGTACATAGACATACTGTATATACATAGAGAGTGGAACATTCCAAGTCCATGCGGGTACATGTATATGTTCATCTATGTATATGTTGCTCGGCATTTCCAACCAGTGGCCTTGCAGGTCATGGGCGATGATGCTCCCCCGAGCACCTCCACTGATGACGTTGGCCAGGGGCATACCGCCCTTTGTCCTGCACTGTAACATATATTGACATACAGACACACACACACACACGCATATGTGTATATATATATATATACATACATTTGCATATACTAGACACATGTGCATATGTGCTGCATGCGATGCATCTTCGGACACCCGAACACTTTCAGCAAACTAGCACGCATATCGCTTTGTTATGTGTATATATATATATATATATATATACACATACACTCACAGAACAATGCCGTGTCGCACATGTCGGTGGCTGTGTATATGTTGAGTGACCCATGTACCCACCTGCCCCACCAGCACCCACATACCCACCCACCCACCCACCCACACACACACACATACCCACACCCGCACACCCACACACCCACACACACACACAGACACACACACACACACACACACACCCCGGACCCACACGCAGAAACACAAATCACATGGGACTCGAGTGCCGAGGTGGAGCCACGGGACTCGAGTGCCAAGGTCGAGCCGGTTGGTGCTGGTGTTGCAAGCTTGGCTGCACCTGTGGCCACGGAAAGGGTTGCAGCAAAAGCTGTGCCTGCGGCTGCGACAGGGTTGGCGGGTGAGCCGTTGGATCCTGTCGTTGTCGCAAGATATGACAAGTTCTGGTCCAAGTATGTTTGCAAAGATGGTGATATTTGGAAGAATGTAGATGGACCCGAGGATGAGGAAAGCAAGGCCAAGCTGAGAAGCTTGGGCCTGTGGCGGCCAAACTTGGCTCTTGACCTTTCTAAGACCGGTGCTGAGGGCGAGGATGCAGGATTTTTGGCCAGGTCACAGCAGCGACAGTTGAAACAGAAGAAAACCGATGCAAACAAAGCTGCAGCTGACAAAGATGATGAGATGATGCCTGCAGTTTCAAGTGCTGCCGTTGCTAAGCCTAAGGCCAAGAGCAAATCCAAGGCTAAGACTAAGGCAACGAGCAAAAGAAAAGCAGCTGCTGTCGGAGACCCCGTGATCGATGAGAAGGAGACGGATGCAATCGTGCCAGCTTCAGCCCCCGGCTCTGAGAAGGATCCGATTGACACACTCGCAGTGGCCCCTTGCTCGGAGAAGAAGCAGGATGATGAGAACTTGAAGCGGAAGTGTAAGAAGCGGAAGACCAAGAATGATCCCGACTACATTCCATCCTTCGCTGGAAGACCCCGACCTAAGAGAGAGAGAACAAGAGCTGTGTGGGAGGCCTTGAGGGATGCCTTTCACGCCATCATCCGCCCTCGCATTGTGCATCCTTCCTCGCACGAGGACATGAGTGCCTGCTTGATGTCATGGCTTCGTGTGTCGTGCTACAGTATACTTATTACAAGTGAGGTGAATACTGGTTTGAAGGCACTTGAGTGGCAGGCTCACATAGCCATCAGTAGCCTTCTCATGATTCTATATAGCTCAGTCCTCCGCCCTTCTCGACGACTCTCTCTCTCTCTCTCTGACACGCTGTCTCCCTCTCCGTCATTATCTTTCTCTTTTCGGCTTCCATATATATATATATATATATATATCCTTATGAAGACAAGCACCTGCTCCGGTGGGCATTTTCATACTTTAGTTATAATATATATATATATACACAAATATATATATATATATATATATATACAGGTTTTTCACCTCTGCCTCTTTCGCTTTCATCCCCCCCACACACACACACACACACGCACACACGCACGCACACACACACACACACACTCTCACTCTCACTCTCACTCTCTCTATCCATCTCGCTCTCTCTTTCATGGCTCAAAAAATGAACCAACGATGTGTGTGTGTGTGTGTGTGTAGGCATCGCTTATCATCATCCCGCCCTTCCTCCCTCCATCCCTCTGCCCAAGAATATGAACAGAAAAGGGTTCCTGTGTACGTATTTTTCTGAGAATATATATATATATATATATATGCAGTATATGGGTGTGGGGAGAGAGAGAGAGGTAGAGGTACGAACGAGAAACATGTTGCAATGCCTTGTGGCCTTTTGCCTCGGATGTGTTTGGCCGCTCTGCCATTTGCAAGTTTACACTGGTCATGTGCCCAGGGGACGACCGGATGCGAACATTGTTACCTGGAGACGTCACAGCTGGATGGCCAGCCAGCAGACGACTATAGTATATATATATATATATATACATACATAAAGATCGATATACGGAAGCACCACTCCGGTGGCCGCACTATATATATATATATATACATACATACATAAAGATCGATATACGGAAGCACCACTCCGGTGGCCGCACTATATATATATATATATACATATATATATATATATCCAAGTATAGAAAGGTGTTCTCTGAAACCAAATCCCTAAACCCTCAAGCCGGAATCCTCAACCCTAAACCTAGCCTTCTATGTGTTTTACTTATATGTAGATATTGTAAGGATGCACCCCCCCCCCCGGCGGTTACGAAATGGACCCTGAGTTGTATGGATACTGAATACTGAAGCATATATACAGACAGGTCTATACATCTGTATAGGGTATATATATATATATATATACCTATGAGCACCGCCCCGGCGGCCGCTATATATATATATATAGAGAGAGAGAGAGAGAGAGAGATGTATGTATTGTGTGTGTGTTGTTCCGTGTGTGTGAAGGCTGTGCCGCCTTCCTAAACCCTAAAGCTTGAAACCTGCAGATGCCGAAAACTGTCACGTGATACCAAGCAGCACGTTTTGTGTCTTATGGCCGCAAAGTGGAGAGTCGAAGCTACAGTGGAACGCAGGTCTTAAGTGCCTTGCTGTTGTTGCCTTTCAGGATCCCTTTTGGAAGAAGGCAAAGCCTGTCTTGGACATCATGATGGAGCCAGAGCCGAAGGATCTCATGAAGGCGGCCGGCGACGAAGCACACAGCTACCTGCTGGAGGTGGGGAGGACATTTTGTGGGGTCTGAGACATGCTGCTTTAACATCTGGCAGGTTGAGATGAAGTGATTGGCCGTGGTCTGCAATTCGTAGCTCAAGAGTTGGCGAGACATTGCATGTTGCTTGCAGCTTTGTACACTCGGTCAGAGTCGTAGCATATATATATATATATATATATATATATATACCCATATTCACACTATAGCACATGCAGAAATATAATGTGTATGTATATACACACCAACACGTGTGTGTGTGTGTACGTATGTATGGGGGATAGCTTTGTGTGTGTGTGTGTTCGAAATTACAGAAGACAGGAAAGCAAGGGCTTTCCGTCCCGAAGCTTGTTTGCGAGCTTGATTTACGAGCAACTTTTGTGCTCACGTGTCTCGACGAAAGTACCAACTCGTGAAGCATGCACGCCTGGGCCACCAACTGCGGTCTGAGGTTTGCTGGGTTATATACAGCACATCGATACTCTACGCCCCTAGACCCTAAACCCTAAACCCTAAGCCCTAAACCCTAAACCAGCTGAATCGTTGTCAGTTAATTTTTAAGGACACCTCTAGCTCCAATGCAGGCAGGTGGCCGGCTTTTAGTATCTTTCTCGAGACGAAGGCATCCAATAGAGGATGCCTCTTCTACACGCAGAGCAAGACTTTCGTGCGCCAGAAACGAGGAAGGTCTCTACCCTGGGCCATACCCGAAAAGATACACACCATAAGTATATATAGTCTCTGGAGAAATATGAGACTTGCTGAACCCCTCACCACAAATCCTGTAGGACCCGGAACCCAAGCTGTATCCATATGTGTACATGTGTCATGATCTTGCCAAGGCCATGGGCGGCGATTGGAGTTGGCATGCCACGTGGCTCCCAAAGGCTTCTGGAAAGCCTTTCAAAGTCGAAGGACTCTAGCTGGCCTGGCTTGTTTATACGTTCTTGCGATTCCTGAATGGTCTGTGGTGCAGACAGATCGTTGCCGGCCCGTTTCGCAGAGGTCTTGTGCTGCCTGTGTTGCCATTTAGCAACTGGAGAGAGCGATTGGGATAGTCAAGCTCAGTTGAAACATAGACTGTTGTTGGCATCGGAACCGGAGCCCTGCATCATGCTCGCCTGGCTGCCTGCTCTATGCACGCTTGGAACATGCATGAGGCCGGGGGCTTTGCTGATCTATCCACGTTTGTATTTCTATGTACCCCTGCAACCACGCATTCACATAGGTGTATCTTGTCTATATCGTCTTAAGAACTACCTTCAAACATGTGTCACCTTATAGAAGAAGAGAACCCTGCGAGTGCACGGCAGCCATGTAGTATGTACTGCACAGTTTCAAGTGTTGTGGCATCCTTTGTATGTAGAATTTTGCCTCAATCTTATGTTGCAGTTGCACATGCACGGTTGTGTATGCATGGAGAAGCATGCACACACGGGGATGTTGTGAGTGGATATACAGTGATGCACACAGGTGTGTGTATATTCGTATGCCCGTACATATCTAGACTGTTGCACAAGAGGCAGTACCGCATATATGCTGTGGTGGAAGGACATACTTTTACATGCTAACGTGTGTTAGAAATACAAAGATCCATACAGACACACTGTGCCAGTAGATTCGCACACCTGTTCATGCACGCACACACATGCACATATCTTTTTATGTATCTATATATGTATATATGTATATGTGTGTGTTTGTGATATATATATATATGTACACACACAGAGACACATTGACGAGAATAGTCACCACACCTGCACATGGTCAGGTTCTCGAGCCGGAGAGACCATGGTGTGCATCGCAAACCGGAGGGTAGCTGGGCCAAAGTTACAAGTCTTGTTTGATGAAAAAAAGAAGATAAATAGTGGAGTTATATCCGTGCCTGAAATGTCCTGGCAGGCTCTTGTGATGTGGCAGCTCCTCTGGACGTGCTCGTTGCGAGGCTGTGTTCGGTAAGGACATAGAGTCGCTGGGCAGAGACCTAAACCCCCAAAGCTTTGTAGAAACTCGTAGAAACTCGTACTGTCAAATGTCGTTCTTATGGTCTTAATAAAGCCTGGAAGTTAGAGGCAGAAGGCGGGACACAACAAGTGTCACAGACATGCCGCCTACACGTGCATGTACCTCTATATGTGCGGTTTGCATTCATGAGGGCAAAAGCTGTGTTGCCCTTTTGTATGCACAGAAATATTGAACTGTACGCTTCGCATCCGAGGGCTCGCTGAACCGATGCGGTGCGGAGATCGCAGGCACACGAGGCTTGTCTCGACGATTTGCTTTTGGTGAATTTCGTCTAGAATGGTGGACTTGAGAATAGCCACGCTTGAGATTTAGTTTGTGGGGATTGTACACGGACAGGAACATCACATTGCCGGAGGGATACGTGCGCCGAGAAGGGCCCGGGGAGGGGTGCATGGGGAAGGGCTTGGGAGGTGTGTTTTGTTTTCCGGTCGCAGGGGTTCAGGGGGGGACCTATTATATATATATATATATATATATATATATATATATATTTATGTATGTATGTATGTATATGTATGTATGTATGTATGTATGTCTATATATGCACCCACAGACATGAGTTTTCATCGTACTTACATATATATATATATATATATACACATACATGTGTTTGTAAGAACATTTCTTGTTGTTCCTAAACATGTATACATATCCGTGTGTACATATATGTATGTATATATATATATATAGACACACACACACACACACGAAGCTGTCTTGCCTGCCAAGGCTTGTGGAAATCGTTCTGGCACGGGGCACAACACAACCGGCTGCTCCTGGGCTACTTGCCGAGCAGAAGAAAGTGGCTGACTCTCCACGTAGACAGCTTTGCTGCTGATATATCACAGGCCCTTCATAGGTCTTTGTCTGTATATGCCTCGTGTATGCATATAGCACTATATACACGAGATGTACAACCTGTCCTGCAATATCTACAAGGGGGTGTCAGTCTAGATTTACTCATGACAAGCAACAAGCCTGTCTGCTTGCCCCTCTCTGTAGAAATCGCTTTCTCGTGTATTCTCGTCTTCTGTTAGCCCTAAACCCCTAGCCCATTTCGCTATAATACCTCTAAACCCTTAACCCTGAACCCTACACCCAAACCTAAAACCTTCATATAGACTGCTGTGGACGCTGGGGAGTTGCATGTGACTATTTCTGCGACAACGAACCCTCACCTCAGTTCCTTTTCCAGGCCCGCAGATACTGATGCAGTTGGTACTTCGGTCTCGTACCCACTTGTAGACCTTGAAGTAAACATGTGTACTTCTCTCGATTGACCACATATACAGGTGTGTATATATATATATATATATTTAAAGACACATGTATACATAGCACATTCATCATGTAACACCGCGAACCAACGTTTTCCACGGTGCACATCCACCTGGTACCCATGGATTCGCAGTCTGCATTGATGGAGCTCGAAGACTTGTTCACATACACCGATCCTTCTGGCTGTAAGCGAACGATTCGTTGCAATGCTGGCTGTGGCGACGAGCCCGGGACGACAAGCAAGAAATTCCCCAGGCTTGCCACAATTGTGGGGCTGTCTATGTAATTTGAAATTGACAGGAGGATTCTTGTCTCGGTATGTTGACTCACAATTGTATGACTGTGCCGCACACAAATAGCCCTGAACAGGACCTGCAGCTTCAGTTCCAGTCAGATCCCACGGAAGAAGAACGACCAGGGTCTATCGACCACAGTTTCCAGCATCCGTGCCTGATATGCAATTTGTCTCGGTTTTCCATAATGCCGTAATGCGAAGGCACACAGCATATAGGTTAACAAATCGGGTCTTTTCTTTGTTGGTAAAATAAATTTTATTGACCGGCTCAGGGTTTGTGCCATGTGTATATATAACTATATATGCATATATATATATATATATATATACACATATATGTAGTTATATGTAGTGGGTTTAGGTTTGGAGGCTTTGGAGTTGTGGGCTTTCGGACTAGGTTCGGAGGGCTTTATTTAAGTTTTCAGGGTAGGGGGTTTTAAGGTTTAGGGCCTGAGCCTAGGAGATTTGGGGCTTTAGGAGTTTATTTCTTTGGGGTTGTCGGTCTTCAATAGTTTACTTGGAGGGGCAGGGGACTTAGTAAGTAGGTTATAAGTCAAGTTATAAGTACCCTAAATGGAGTTAGCCCAATTATAACCCTACTTATAACCTTACTTACTAAGCCCCCGGCCCTTCCAAGTAGGGTCTTAGGCAAGCATCAACACGGTTTGAGACAAAATTGGAGCCCCTCCTTTTTCTGTTGTTTGTAAAATAGTAGGTGTATGGGGTTTGGGGTTTTTGAGGGAATGAGATGAACGAGTATAAACCACACATATGCATCTATGTGTGCACGGTGAAATTATATATATATATATATATACATATGGATACGCATATATACATATATATATATATATATGAATATATATATATATATATATATTCATGTTCACAGTGTGCCATTAAGGAGCCGAGAGTTGCCCGACTGAAGCAAATGCCCACTCTGAGCTGGGTGATGACTGGCACCGGTCGCTTCAGCAGTCCATTTCTGTGAAGATCCTGCCACCAAATACTCTGACAGGGAAGTTGCTGAAACACTGTGTTTCCAAGGTAAATGAGCTTCGGTCAAGTTTGGGTGGGTTTGCTCTTTGTGTGTACAAAATTGGCATCACCTCGGATCTGAATCAGAGGTGGCAGGCTTACGAACGGCAAAATTTTACCAGGATGGTCTGCATCCATGCTAGCAACAACTTATCCGCTGTTGAACTTCTTGAGGCATCGCTGATCCTAGCATTTAGCCAAGAAAAGGAAGGCTCCCTCCGAAACATTAATTTGGGCGGAGAGGGCACCCGGAAAAAGGGTGGGGCGGCTAGGTTCGCCCCCCCGTATTTTGTTTATGTTGTTGCAGCCAATGCCTCGCAACGAATGTGCATTCTGGGTTGAATGTCTGTGTTCGAACACATGTATATGAGTAGCACACCTGTCTGGCATAATATTCTTGTACATCATCTCACAAGGTTCTAGGCCTGTGTTGTCCCTGCTCGCTTTTGTTGGGTTGTGACAGAGTGCATTCTGGTTGTCTTTGCAGCCGGAAGCCTGGATGCAATTAAATTCAGAGAGGCTCTGACTCTCCGGAGTGAGAAAAAGATCTACCATGTCCAGGTAGCAACGGAAGCTACAGACAACATGCTGTGAGTTTCGTAGGCTTCTCGTATCTTCCATGCTGCAGGTGTGCTCGGGTATACAGAAGCGGTGGTAGTGTAGTTCATGTCTCATCATGCACTCTTATGTATATATACTATATACTGTTGTTTTACTATAGACACACTTAGAGCTGTGAAGTACTGTCATGGAGCAGCCGGAATGGGCACCTATACTCGCCCTGCTGTCACGTGCTCAGTCTTATCTGGCTATCCTACGATGTTTCATCCAGGCTTTGGAAGGTCGATTGGATGCCGCATTCCTTCGTGTGGCAGGCCTAGATTATCGGCATCGGTCTTTCGAGGAAAGACAAAACAGACGGAACGATGAACTCGAATTGGGCTTGCAACGACTGGGTGCTGGGACGCTTGCTTTGTCACAAGCACAAGATGGTGAGATTGCCCGCTTGTCCTCGGACCTTGAATCTGCTCTAGGTCGATTGCATAGATTGGAGCAGGTCGTCGCCATATTATTTGGATGTCTCATGTTGCAGCTCATGCGATTGGCAGCACATTGCTGACACATCTGCTGGTTGCAAAAACATTCGTCTAGCTGTGACTGGGGCTCAGGTGTCATCTCTAAGGAGGGGATATCAGCTGTATAAGCACCAGGCATCAGGCTCGATAGCAGTGTCATTTCGGATATATAGTTTTAAGTGGACACAAGAGTACTCCTTGCCAGCATGGCCCATTCTACGTGATGTAGATCTGTAATACCGCATGGCATCGTGTTAATATATGAGTACACAATGTGTTTTAATTTATAACTGTATAATTAGGACTCTAGGGTTTACTTTCAGGTAGGGTTTATATAATAGGGTTTAGGGTATAGCGAACAAGTACACATGTTCAGTAGGTGGTCACCAGTACAAGTGCACGTATCTGCATATATTTATAGATAGAGAGGGAGAGCACATATATATATATATATATACACACACACACATATACGCATATATTCACATATATACATATATGTGTATATGTATATATATATATATATATATATGTAGATGTACATCTATATATTTATCTATATACTTGTATATATATATATATATAGGTTTACACTATATATGCACATGCATATCTATATTTCTGTAAGTTGAATTCAGTATATGTACTAAATATGTATTGATTAGATGCACGATATTTTTATGGATACGTGAGCTTCTGTCTATATGTAATCATTTTCACTCTATGGCTCTGAAGCCAAGAAAACGGCCACGCAAGATCGCGATGGGAACCTAAAAAAAGCGCTGGGAACCAAGAAAAAAACGCAAGACCGCGCAAGATCACGCAAGATTTTCTGGGGCAGCTGGAAGTTCAAATCCAGAGGTTTGGCACATAAAATTCTTGTGTTTCGTTGGTTTCTTGTGCTCCCATTCTTGTTTTCTTGTGCAAGCATATATAGACCAGGCTTGTGCACAAGATATTTCTTGTAGTGTTCTAGTCCATTAGCCACAAGAAACTGCTCCTTTGTGTACAAGATAGTTCTTGTCTGATACTCTGCTCGAATAGTCTTCGTAGATCCCAAAGCAAGTATATAGGTCCACTATATATGCACGATTCGATGCTTGTGTGGTTCTTCTGGTCCCATAAAATCGTGCAAAACCACAAGACACTACCTATATACATAGGTCGTGTATACATGCACAAGATAAATCTTGTGTGGCTCTCTGGCCCAAAGTATCTCTCTCTCTCTATATATATATATGTGTGTACATGTACATATATATATATATACAGACACAAGAAACTATATAAACATATATATACATATGGGTTCGCAAAGTGCACAAGATGTTTCCACTGTACATATATATATATATATATATATTGTATATGCACAAGATATATCTTGTGTGGTTCTCTTGCTGAATCAAGTTCGTACTATAGAAGAAAAATCTTGTGTGTCTCTCTGGTTCAAAGTATATATATATATATACACTATATTCCTATACATATATACAGAGACACAAGAAACTAAATTTATATATACATATATATATATAGGCCCCCTATGTGGGAAAGATATTTCCATTGTAGTTCTTTGTGTCCGATACTATTCGCAGTCCACCGTGTGTATATATATATACACATCAACAGGTTAATATGTGCACTGACACACACACACACATGCAAGTTTCTAGTGTAATCCAACAGATGTAGATATCCTGGATAAAACATGTACACACTTGATATCTATATCTATATATCTATATATATACACACACATAGATCTGTTATCGCCGACCTCCTTCAGGATTCTGGTTTCCTACCTGAATACATATGAGTATAGGTATGTGTATGTACATACACCTTTCAAGAGCTCCTCAAGGATGGTTGTATATGATGTGTGACACACACACACATACGTCACATACGTATATGTAACTGTATATATATATATATATATATATGCACACATGACTATACCTTTGCGAGCCAGGTCAACCACCCACTGCCAAGAGACCCCGTCGAGATGGTGGCATCGGTACGCCCGCCACAGCCGCTTGCTATGGGGTATGTGCTTGGTTTTGTACCCGACTCTTGCTTCAGTAAGCTATATACTCTATAGACCCCAGACCCTGGCCTAATATATATATATATATATATATATATATATATGTGATACTGATACTAGTATATATGTGGAGTTTCTATACTCTATATCCTAAGTACTGTCTGGATCCCTTGGGCAAATAACAGATCTTCAGGGACTCCACGAGTTATGTGTATATTTACATGATGTGAAGCCGCATGTTGAGCTGTGGGATTCCTGTTCTCGCCGCAGATCTACGGCCGCAGGTTTGCGACGGAGCATTGTGTATGTGTACGCTGGCCTTCTGATTATACATGCACCATATATATATATATATATATATATATATATATATATATATATAGGTTTGTGCTCTGTGTACAATGGCTGCACACCTCGCCGGCCAAGCTGTCTCGACAGCTAACCCCTCGGGCCCACAGCCAGTGACGCCGCCACGCCAGGCGGTTTTTTTTTTACACAAGTGGGGGGCATCAGAGTAGATGCAGGTATATTTTATCCATAAATATCCACCAGTGTAGCTATAGTCACATTTGTATCACGTCGTTACTTGTGTACGCATACATGTGTGTGTATGTCTTCCCAGTATATAGAAACTGGTATATGTATGACACATGTATAGAGAGCATATATGTGTAGGTTCTCTGAATACATGAATGCATGTTCATATGCCTACATATATATATATATATATACATACACACAATTACACCTTGAGTGTGTATCTACATATATATATATACATATATTAATACTTAGTTCAATACAATTTACATGCCTCGCTCTCTGTGTATATAAACACATATACCTCTATACATATATGCATATACAGACTTTTCGTAAACCCACGCATAACTCTATGTCTGTCTCAATTCTATCCATAGAGGATATATGCTGCAGTTGAAATGGACAGGTGAAGGCCGAGTCGGTTGATGAGGACAACTTGGGTCTCAGCCCCGAGACGCTGTCTCTTCTTAAGGCCTTGCCGGACACCCCGAGCAGCACACAGATGAGGGATGAGATTGTGAGAGCAGCCCAGGAGCTACGCCGAGGACTGTTCTTCTTATGCGGAAATACGCACAGAAATCTACCACCTCCATGATATGCGACATACACACGCATAAACTCTTCGCACATATATATATATATATGCATATAGTCATGTGTATGTGTATATATATACATATATATAATTATATATATATATATATATATATATATATATATGTATGTATTATATATCTACGTCAACATGTATACACCTAAAAATCTATCTGGTGCACATATATACACACTCATATCGATATGTGTTTGCACGTTTTGTGTTTGCATATGCACATATCATACACATATTGTAAAGTTATAGATATGAGCACAAACACATGTTCCTAATTGTGGCATCAGGACAATCCGTGGTCTCGAACGTTGCACCAGCTCCGGCCTCTGAGATCCCTCTTTCTGAGCAGCCTACTTTGCCTGCTAACCTCGGCGAAGGGTGGGGCAACGGTCTTGCACCCAGTGGGGGTGTCGAGACACCTGGCGGGATGACGACTCCGGCCCATGCCGTTACGAGGACTTGGTCCCAGCAGTCGATTGGATCGTCTGCGGCTCCAGGCCAGCCCTCTTCCCAGCCGGTGCTCCGGGACTTGAACAACCAGTTCAACGAGGCTGTTGATGAGCTGGAGATGAGCTTGGCTTTCCAGGTAGATCGTGAGGAATTGCAAGAGCAAGTGGAGGCCAAGGCTGTTCAGAAGAAGAAGCTGGAAGAGGAAGTGTATGCTTTGGAGCAGCTGCTTCAAAGCAGGAAGAAAAGACACGATGATGCGATTATGGAGATGGAGCGGGAGTACGACGAGAGTTGCAAGCGGCACAAGGTGGAAATGGTGAAAATGCAGCAGGAGCAGCAAGCGGCTTCGCAGGAAGTCCAGCGGCAGCAGAATTTGCTGCAGACCGCGAAGAAAGATGCCACAAAGGCACAGCTGCAGGACTTCTTCTAGAAGACTAAGGGGAGAGGTGAGTTTTGCATGCTTATACCTATATGTCCATATATATATATATATATATAACACATATGATTTATACATACCCTCACATAGATATAGATATATATATATATATATGCATTATATTATAGACATATAGTTACCCACCTATGTGTTTATATGTAGCTATATATATATATATATATATATACATACATATACGCACATATACATATACATGCATACGCCGGCCTTAACCAACTGTCTATCTACCCATATCTATAGCTGTCTAGCTCTATATCTCTATCCGTATATAGATTATAATAGCCGCACATGGCAGGCATGTAGCTACAAGAAAGCTTTCATCAATCATTTTCCCCATATATCAGTACTACCAAATATCTGTGCATCCTGCCAGGACCGGATGAATTCTATATATATATATATATACATATCCTGCGAGGACAAGATGCTGCAGATGGGTGTCGCGAACAGGATGAATCAATATGCTCGTTTGTAGGGTTGGATCCGCGGGGGCTGGATCAGTGGGCTTGGCAAAAACCAAAGTTATCAAAATCAGAAGTCAACCTGAACAAAGACTTATTGGATACGTTACGACACGGTAGGTTTGTCCAGAATTAATGTAACTGGAGATTTGCAGACACTGAAAATTGTTGAGAAAACCATGAAAAAATGTAGTATTATTTCTGTCCAAGCCGGTGTGTGAACAGAGCAACCGGAAGCTGTGCCATTCCAGTGACCCCTTGCACCGACATTGGCACGTCGGGCAAGGTCACACTAGATGGCTGGCCTTTGTGTCCCCAAGCAAGGAAACTTGATGGCTCTTCGGGTGAGAGCCCGGCAACACCAACAGGTTTTCGCAAGGCTGAGGACGTCTGTGCAAGAGCCGGCAGAAGCTGCAAAGGTGTGACTCCCAAATTGTCAACAAGAAATTGTTCCTCAAGTGTGTTCACTTGTGCCATGCCACTGACCCCTTGCACCGACATGGGCACATCGGGCAAGGTCACAGTGGATGGCATCTATTGTTTCCTCACACTGCTCAGAACAACCTGTCAACTTAAACAGGTTGCTGCAAGGTTGAGGAAATCTTGAGTCAGCATGGCATTGCTTGGCAAGGTTGACGATTCGAATTGAGGAAATCTTGAGGAATCCTCCTCAAGTGGGGCAAAGAAGGCAAGAACGACGTCCAAGGCCCTGATTTGCCGGCGCATACTCATTCACTGAAAGAGCCATATCAATTCTGTTCCTCCAAGTGTGTTCACTGAGACAGCCACATCGACATAAGGCTGCAAGCAAATCAGACTTGTGTCTCAATTGTTATGCAACCTTCTCATCAGTCATCGCACTGTTTTACCTGTGTTGCTGCATGGCCTGCTGTTGCTGTTGTGTCACAGCATTCACACCCCAAAAACCAGTCACAGCAGATTGGCTTGAATAATAAAAAGCATGCAGCTCAGTAAGCTATGAAACGTATTTTGGCTGACGAAGCGGATCGTCACAATAGATTCCGGACAATCTGCGCAACTGCTTCCCCGAACATCGAAGTGTATTCCCCACTAGCCTGTACATCTGCTGGCACACCGGTGAAACGGCCGTCTTCGCCTCGGTTTACCAGACCAATGAAAGCATTATGATCTGGTTTGGGCCTGGCCAGGTTCTCAAAATGAAACCCAGGCAAATGCCACAGTTGCAAGGGCTTCACTGACTTTCCGTTAAAGGCACCCATGTAGGTGCAAGTCTTTTCGAAGCCACAAAAGGATAGAACTGTTTTGACACACTCGAGGTGCGGCATACAGGAGCTGAGGGGCTGTTCCACCACAGGGCAGCACTCACATGCCCATCCCAGGAAAATCCCAAGTGAGCAAACAAGGGCCTGACAATTTCCCTGCAATACAAAGTCCCGCTCAGTCCATGCGCCTTCCCAGCCGTTGCTTTCAGCACGTTGGGAACGAAATGAGCACATAATGACAAAAGAAGAGCACGGAGTGCCCCACCAATGCAAAGCCTTCTTCTCACACGCTGTGGCTGCATCCAGAAACAAACGCAACCCTTTCGCTAGCAACATGTTGTGTTCGTCATTGTAGAGTATGTCAAAGCTGCACCCACGGAGACCGGATTCGATCAATTTCTTCGAAAGTTTGGCGCTCCCTGCATAGTATTCAATGTATTGCAGCAACCCCGCACATTGATGGGGTCCCACATCGATTGAAGCTGCTTCAATCTTGGCTCTGTTGTCATAGCTACGGCTAATGATGCACATCAGCTGACACTCGATGGTTCGGTTCTTCAATGCGGGATAAGCCAATCCAATCAGCCCATGCCATTTCATGGCCACTCTGCCCACATTGAAGTCCTGGTCGTAGCGCAAGAAATTTTGCACCAAAATCCTTGCAACCATGAGCCTGTGACACCAAGGCTCTGTGGACCTGGCCAGCAAGATCAATTGAGGATGATGATAAGTTTATGTAGTATTACATTAATGAAAAATTCATATTATAACAAAATCTGTGACCCATAACACCTTGAACAGACTCCGGCCTTGGGGAGAAAGACAAGGAAGCAAACGGAAGGAAATGCGAACATTGCAATCGCGATGTTTGCTCGAAGACGTCCTCTACCCAAGTGTCAAACCGATCATCAATCTCATCAGTTCCTGTGCTTGAAACTGTATCGGTAAAATTCAAGGCAGGAAGAGTACACGGGCGCTCCACTGATCTACCTCCCAACTCAAATGACTCTGCAGCATTCTTTTTCCTTTTGCATTTCTTGCGTGCTGGCTTCACAGGCCCAGCACTACCACTGAAGACCAGCGATGATCCCAGCACATGCTGGCACGGCCACTGGAAATTGGACATGTTGGTGGTTCACTGACATCAATACATTGATTTGTTGTCCCACATAACTTTAAACCATACCTCTGGTCCAACTTGAGCAACAAATGGATTCAATGCTTGCCTGGCATATCAAGCACATTCCACAAACTAACAGGACACAATGTCAGGAAGGCTTGTTTTTGCTGATCGCTTTCTCCCCGAGCAATCTGCAGCATAACTATGGTGAGACTTCATGATTCATGTCATGTCATCTTCAATTGCACACTTCAGGCATTCAGCAACTGTAATTGCAACGTAACTGTAAAGACTCAATCACAGAATGAACAGCAACTGCGCACAAGCTGAAGCCAAAATTGTGAATCGAACATGTTGCCGCTATGACAGCAGGAGCAGATTCACACACATTGGACTCGGCTGGATGAACTCACTCCCTGTGACTTCTTGAATCGACCGAAGACTTGAAGCTAAGAACACGATACTTGCATACATGACATTGACAGAAATCTGCAACCTGCTGACATGTTTTCCCCTGTGATGTGTTTATCACCAAAAAAAACTGAAGAGGCTACTTGGCATACTTTGTGGGCGGAGGCATTGCGTCGATAATCGGGGCAAGGCGTTCCAGGACAGCCTCAGGGATAGTGCCAGGCTGACAATGAGGCGGCAGTTGCCTTTCAGGTTTGGCCTTCTCCCACTCTGTCCACGCCCAGCGATGCACTTGAGCCAGTGCTTGCTTCCAGTCTGATCTGTCGTTAGCAAAGCTTTTGCTGCAAGACTTTTTCCCCTCACTTGACACATACTGTTTTGTCATGATCTCGGCTTTGAAGCGATGATCGTTGAAGCTGAGACGCAACTTGAAGTCTTCGGGTGGATCCAACTCCGACAGGAAGTCGGGAGTGTTATTCAAGTGTGGACCATGCTCGCGCGGAGCACGTTGCGATGCCTGGCCACGATGTGCAGCATCATCAAGGACCTGCTCAGGGGCTGATCCGCTCGAGGACGAGGCCTGTGCCATTCCACTGTCCCTTGGCCCGGATATTGGATCCGGCAAGGTCCCATTGGATGGCTGTGCTTGCACTTTTGTTTCCTCGTGTGCGACCCCGGCACCACCAAGCACAGAGTGTGGACGGGAAGCATCGACACAGGGCTCCTCCGCCGGGGGGGCGGGCTCTCCTTCACCAGTGTGTGGACTGGGAGGATGGGCGCAAGGCTCCGGTGAGGGGGCGGGCTCTCTTGGACTGGGAGCATGGACACAAGGCTCTGCCGGCAATGAATCAGGATTTGTTCGATCGTCCATGACATTCATGTCCAACAGCTGGCTTTCCAACTCCTCTTTGAGTTCAGCGATATCTGGATCTTCTTCCACTGCTGGTCCGGGCATTTGTTCGAGCACCTGCTCCTTGCGTTTTCGTGACGCTGCTTGCCTGCGAGCCAGCCCTTGCAAGCCCAAAGCTGTGCCTCTTCCAAACCCATTGCCTTTTCCACGGCCTTTGCCTTTTCCTTTGCCCTTGCCTTTGCATTTTGCTTTGGCACACGGTTTTGACTTTGCTTTGGCTTTTGCCACAGCTCTCCTCGCTCTTTTGGCCTGCAATCGAATCACAATTGAGTCACAATTGAGTCACATTTGAATCACAACAATTGAGTCTAAGCCTAGCTCAGAAACTCACTGGAAGGTCTTGCCAGGGTGCCTTTTGTTCTGCAACCTTCTCATCCCACATGTTTTGCCAACGTTGTTGCTCGGCCTGCTGTTCCTGTCGCATCAGGGCTTTCTCCAAGTCCTGGAAATCCTGTTTATCTGAGGGCTCCATGTTGTCCAACAATGCTGATAGAAAACCATCAGGCATATCTGCATCAGGAGCCTTCTGAGTGTCTGACTCTGCAGCTTCACGGCAAGCTTCTGCAAACTCTTCTCCGAAACACTCCTGACACTGTTTCAACAACTCCTTCTTGGAATTCTTGTGGGGTTGTGTCACATTCAAGTAGTCCGCCATCAATGTCAACTCCGCAAAGGTCCTTTTGTGCCCGGAGCGCAAAGTGTTTTGCACAAGTGGTTCCCAACCACACGTGGCTTTGAAATAGAGTCCTGCCTGTGTTGACAATTTCGGAGTGGCTTCACATGCTTCCCATTCCTCAGGGTTGTGAAGGAACTGCCATGAGCAACCGGCCTCCACTTGCAACTGCCAGCCCGAGCACCTGCCGCCCTCATGAACTTCGGACAACCGCCATGCCAACACTGCCCATTTGAAGGATCCCAGAACAATGTAGGTCTCTTCCACATTGCGCAAAGTAATGATTTGCCCAAACTGGGCAAACACAGCCCACAAGCCGTCCTCAGGAACATGTTGTTCTTAGAACAGAGCTATTCAATCACAGACCGCTACTTTGCTGATTCACCCCAGGCCTTCAATTTCACGTTCTGCGTGCTCAAGTTGTTCTGCGAATAGTAGCGCAGGAAGGACCATGATGCTGCAGAAACAATCAATTGTTGTTCAGAAATGGTGTCCCACGTTTTGGTTGCTAGGACTTTCGACATTTCCTTGGGGAGCTTGTGATGTGCGGCAACAAATTCTGGATTGGCTCTGAAATCATCCTTGGCCTTGTGCCAGTACCTCAGGAACTTCTCTCTGCTCAACTTGGCAGGGTGAGCCATGCCCCGACACTCCAATATGTCGGAGTTGGTCAGCAGCTGCTGGATACATGTCCCCGTGAGTTTTTGGTGTGCTTTCGGACCTGTGGCTGTTCGTAAGAGTTGGTGACAATCCTCGACGATCTTGCTGTCCGGAAATGTGGCTGTGAGAAAGCGCAACAAATCTAGTCCTGCTTGGTAATTCAAACGCCAGCCAACTGACTGAAACTGAAGGGCAGTGTAGCGCATGCAAGGATCAAAAGTCAACCTGAGATCTGCACTCAGCATGCGAGCCTTAGGCGCGCCACTGCATTCCAGGCTTTGCAAGCAAAGCCAATCTGTCTTCATCAGTTTCATGGCATTGATGGCATGGGGAGAAGGACCACTCAGCACTTGGGTGTAACACTCCGGAGGGGAGCCATACTTGGAAAATGTTGCACACCGATTCGCCAGCATCTCCAAGCCATAATCCATGACTTTCGTTATGAATGTTTCAGACTCCTGGACCCAAAACAGCAAATCATCCCAAGTCTCTTCGGAAACCATGATTGCCGCAATTCCTCTCAAACTCCAGTGCTGGTTCCAGCTAGTGCTCATGACCTGTGTCTCGGTCAAAGCGTCCTCGACAGTTTTGATCTCGTGGAGTTGTGCACTGTAGTAGTCCCAGCAAGGCTCCTGCAGCCGTGCAATAATGTGTGCGTTCTCCCAAGTCACCCATGAATGGCCCAGATAGGCCAGTTTCAGTCCTTTAGCTTCTTTGAAACACAATTGAGGTTGGTTGATGTCATCCGGACCTTGCTCGGAACGAAGGTACCACTCCAAAACCATTCGGGAGGCCGTAAACTCGGACAGATTTTCCGCAGCAGCCTCATTCCACGAAAACCACCGAGACGGTTTCGTGCATCCCCCCTTGACTTTCCAGGATCTCATTTTTTCCGGAAGCGCGGTCCAGACATCGTGGTCTGAGGCTCCCCTCATGTTAAACTCGAAAGCAATGCGAGTCTTGTACTTGTCGAAGATTTCGCTTTCCTGGCTGAGGTACAACTAGAATTGTATTGGTTAAACAAATACTGACTATATTATTATATGAATTGTACAATATTGAGAATTGGAAAAGCCTGGCCTCGTTGTTGGACTGCAGAAAACTTTCGAGTGCGTCCTGTTTCTCTGCAAAGAAGCCGCCAGAGCCGAAGGGCTTGTAGTTCAGGGTCCACATGAACGTCGTTAGGAGGACATTTTTGTGGAGTTGTCCTCTGAGCGGCCCCTTGATATCCCTATGCAGGCGATGGATTTTGTCGTAACTGTAATGTACGAGCAAGTTCTGGTCCAAGGAAAATGCGTTGGCGGCACACCCGATGCTGCCTTGATCCATCAATATGTGCAACATCGGAATCATGTCTGCAGACTGTGCGTCAAAACTCATACTGTGCACTGTGGCTGGATCCTCTGTACGGATGACTTCCCATTCTGCACCACGAAAAGTTGCTTGGTCTCCCGGGTTCAATGGGGCCAACATGGACAGCAGCTGAGAGTCCGGCTGGAAATCGGTTATTTGCAACCCGGCGATTTTGAAGCACTGACTGCTGACAGCCTGGAAAAACTTCAGGGTCGAAAGTCTCTCAATTTCTCGACGTGCCGCCAAACGTTCGACTTCCGGCATAAGGTCATATTGTCCCGGGCGAAGGATTTTGGCCGAGTTCACAAATTGAGCAGTGGCATGGGCAAAACAATTGGCAGAACTGTTGTAAAAAAGACTCACAAGCCAATCTTTCGTGCTGTGGTGGGAAGAATCAGTGACCATGGTCAGCTTCCGAACATTGAGAAATGACAAGGAGCTTTCTTGCTTGTACAAGCTCAGCATCTTCCGCTGCCACAGAGAAACAGAGCCAGGCCTGACACCGCCATCTCTGTCCGTCTCTCTGATCTCAGCCAACTTCATCATCGAGACCTTTGTGTTGCGTGCTTGTTCAATGAAGTCCCAAATCCGGTAAACGGACATTTTCCGGCGAGGGTCTTCTCCATCATCAGCAGACCTGCGAGCAATGCAACTGCAACTTCATAACTTAACTCACTTGACAAATTGATTTCAAATGAAATGATGCCCCCGGACTCCTGAATGCAGAAATCAACCTTACCCAACAGCCAACCTCCTTCCTCGCCCTGACAGTCGTCGTGAAGGAACTGCTCTCTCGAACGCTTGGTTTGCCTCTACATGCTCCAAAATGCTGTGGGCCATAGCTCCATGCAAAATCTGGAAGACAGTGGCTCGCAATTGTTGCAGAGCAGCCAAGCTATGGTTTTTCCAGGGTGACATGTTTCTGGATCGACGGACCTTCGCAGCATTGAGGACAAAAGCGAGCACATCCAAAAACAGAAGTTCTCCCTGCCAAGGGCCTGACAGTACAGCTTCTGAGTACATGTTGCCCCAAACCTTTCTCCAAGACTCCAGAACTGAAGCATGTAGTGAGGAAAGAAAGTCTTGCACTCCCAAGACCATTCCATTGGGCTGCAACATGAGGACATGGTTCCCAGCAGTGCCATGCACATCGATGCTCAAGCCATGCTGTCCAGCCGCGTATGCCTGGGTTGTAGCCTCTGCTGAGATTTTCCGGAACATATCCCAGAGGTAGGTCGACTTGGCTGCAGTTTGGCTTTTGTCCAGTAGCTTTGCAAAGAACATCATCAGCAGCATGGTACTGGCACAATTGCAATTCAACATACTTGTCCTGAACCAGGGCCACTTTTGCCAAGTATTTGAGTATGTGTGTGCATACATGTACTGTCAAGGATTTCATAATTTAAGGTTCGTGGCCTGAGGTTCATTGAACGATAATGCAAATCTTTCTCTGTCAGGATATCCTCGGACAAGCAAAGGTCTTTCAGTGTTTTGGCATGTTTCGTCAGAGCGTTTTGCTCGCCATTCTCCATAAGCTTGTCCATGACATATTGCAGATCCCAGTACAGCTGGGAATCATCAGGATTGCGATATGCCACCGGGCCAAAAGCCACAGCAAGACCTTCCATGACCAAAGAGTCTGCATTTGCGGGCACATGCTGGAAACATGGCTCAGCCATGGTCACATATTATGTGTACTGTAACTTTGCGATTTGAAATGTCAAAGTCCTATTGCACAAATGTTGAGCCATGTAATTTTACAGTTCACACATTGCCTTAACGTGGGGGGAAATGTCCCTCTTATTATTTAGGTGGAACATCCCAGGCGAAATTGAAGCTACAGAAACATGACAAAATGTCTGCACCGAACAGAGAACAACCACATGAGAACTTGTGAAGCTATTGGCCATGAGTGCAATTGCAATTTTTTTCGCCCTTGTTCCGCGAACCCCTCACGGATTTGAAGACAGCCTTGTGTCGGAACTGAAATGAGCCGCAATCGGCAATGCAGCATCCAGTAATCGTCATCAGTGCAACAGCCATTGGCGTGCTTTGGGCTCCCTGTGAAAATTGTATTTAGGATTGAATTGGTTGTCACTTTAATGTGCCATCCATACCCATGCAAGACAATGAAATGCTGTGCAACTGCTGAATTGATCTACTGAGTTACTGCCACTCAAGCAAAAATTGTATTGGGTTCAGTGTTCTCCAGGATCTCGAAGCCATGGTCGGCCTCCTGACCATTGCGATTTCCCTCATCCACGTCCATCGGCTCCGGAATCGAGCAACGTAGTGGGCAACGACTTCCCGGTCTGGTGTTTGTCGATTCCGCCCAGCGCAGGATGCAGTCTTCGTGAAACCAATGCCCGCAGTGGAGCCGGAGCAAGACTTGTTCCCCCTCATCCATGGTGTCCTGGCAACCAAAACAAATTGTCAAATGAGGACATCACAACACTCACAAGGTCTACACTGGAGATGGAGCTGAAGCAAGCAACACTCGTGGGATCCATTCCGTCCTGGCAAATGAGACATATGGGAAGCTCAATGGCCTCTGACTCTGCTTGGATCTCTTGCTGGTCCTGCTGAACTGTTCCAGCTGCAAGGGTGGCTGGGGGTCCGGCTGCTGCATCGGGAGCGGGTGGATGCTCGCGGGGTGTTGCTGCCACAACTGGTTCAACCACAGCATGCTCCAATGTCTCGGGCTCAATTGTGGGAGGGTTGGCTGGAGGCACAACATGATCAGGGGATGCGGGGGGCATCGCTGGCATTGCTTTGCTCAAAGTATGCATAGCCTTGGGAGCCACAGCAGGGGATGTGTTTGTTGATGGTTCTGCCGAAGGCATTGTTGGCATTGCTGCATGGCCGGCCTGCTTGGGCGGAGGGGGCACCCGGGGTGCTGCAGGGGCTGCGGGCTGAGGTGGCCCAGACGTTGCTCGCACAGGTGGGACCCGGATCGGGGCAGGTGTGACAGCCTTGGCATGTGCCGGCAGAGGCGCCTTTGCCGGTGCAGGTGGTGGGCTTGCAGTTGCACTTACTGCCACAGGTGCTGGGCGGGCACGTGCTGGCGGCATTGTTGCTTTCGCCCCTGCCTGCAAAATCATGCCAACGTCACCTGAGGTTGGAGCTTTCGCAAAACAGATGCTGACAGGCTTCATGAATGAGTCCTGCCAGCCCAGAGGGCGAGCAATCTCCTCTATTGCAGCGTCTGTCAAATTCAGGGGCAGCTTCGAGGCCAACTGTTCCATGAACTGTGGTTCGCACCGTCGGACACGATTGAATGCCGTTTGGAACCGCATGTGCAAGTCTTCGTAGGATATCACACCTGCACAGCCAAAGATGAAGTCTCAATTGAATGTTCTTATGAATAATAAAGCTGAAAAAACCGACCAGACGAACAACCCGTAATGGCATGATCATTCACTGACCCAAAATGACATTTCCTCTATAGTGTCCTGGCAATAACATCTGACAAGTCACGGAGATAAGAGAGCCGGCTACTTGGCCTGAGCCTCGTCAGCATCCACAGAAGTACCAAGAGTCCCCTTTGGCTCAATTGACTGAGGTACCCAGCCTCAGCGTTCATAGCATCTTCTCATCATGTTAGACAAATTGTCAAATGCACAAACAAAAACAAGTGACACAAATGGGAATTCCTGTCCCGCCTCCAGCTCACCGTACAATTTCTCCAAGCTGGCCACAAGCCTTGTCCTTGGAAGACCTTTCAATACTGTTGTGCTCCCTGTGATTGTGGCATCCTCCCCCTTGTTGTAAACATAGCCGACTGTGGGTGGTGGGAGGGGCTGCACAGGATGAGCAGGAACTGTCACAGGGCCCTGAGGCACTTCATTTCCCGAGCCCGATGCTGATGGAACTTCCGGAACCACCTGCTGATGTTGTGCTGTGGCCCTGTCGGATTCCTCCTCCTCTTCCTGTTCCGAATCGTCATCCACCTCATTCACCTGGGGGGGGGAGAATCCTGGCATCATATTCATCTGGGCATTCATCATCGGATTGCCCTGCATCGCAGCAGCCGGGTTTGCCGAACCGTGCATGGGCATCGACATATTATTCTGCATGCCAGTGCATGGGTGCATCATGGGCATGTTCATACCCGGGTTCATGCCCATCAATGTGCCGGGGTTCATGGTCATGTAAGGATGAGCTGGAAACATCATTGGGGGCATGGTCGGCTGCATCTGGCCTGTCATGACCATGTGCTGTCCATTGCCATTCCTGGAATCCGCAAGACGGGCCCGCTTGTGGCGTCGGGGAATAAGCCCTGCCATGGCTTCTGCAACTACAGGCAATTGGTGTTCCTGTAGCAATGGTACTTCAAACCGAACCCTTGAGCAATTCAGGCAAACACAATTGACAATTCAAAGTTGAAGCAACACTGCAGGACATACAGCTGACTACAGTACAGAAAGCTCCGAAAAGCACAGAGCTTCTTATTTGTTGCAGCCATTCCGAGCCGTGTTGGTCCACACCGTATTAGCAGAAACAAGCGAGCTAGTAAACATTGTCCTTGTACCACTGCCGAATCTCACTTTTGGTTTTGCCCGACCCTTTCTGGCCCGGGTGTGAACATTGCGAAATTGAATTTGACTGAAAGCAGTCAGCCAAGAGAGTCCTCACTTGTTGCCATGTTGACCGTGAATCGGAAATGTCAATCTCCAAGTCACAGAGCACCTGCAGATCCTCCAGCACGTAGTGACCTCAGTGGGGCAGCAACACTTTATTATGGTTATGTGTTATGATTTAACAAACAACACAGCGGTTTTGTTCAAAGGACAAACACATCAGGATGATTGCTCTGAAGGCACTGACACAATGCCACCTCAATTGAAATGAATCAGCTGTCAGAAGTGTATCATCATCGTCAGAATTGTTTGCTGGCACATCATGGGGTGACGGAGCTATGAGAGCCGCCAACATGGTCTTGGCTTTGAAGACAAGCAATCGATGAGACCAGGCCAATGGCAGGTCACACTGCAACAAATGTAACAAGCAATCACTGACTTGGTTTCCTTCCACCTCCGGCCAAGTAGGCGGTAGAGCCTGCACTGCTTCCAAAGCCCATTGCTGTTCTTCAGCCAAAGTCATGTTTCTGCCTTGAGCCAAGATATGCACAAATCATGGAGGACATCACATGGCCTGACCTCGCTGACAGTGGTGGCAAAGCAATTGAACAAGTAACATCCCAAAGAACCGCACTGGAATTTTGACATGAATGTCACAATCGTGCTTGCCCCTATGCAAAAAAAGCCAACATAATCTATACACATGGCAAAGGAAGAAGCTGTTATTGAGCACGGTGCTGCTGCAATTCTGCAATACAGCACAAGTAGTGAATTCAACTTGCTTGATCCTTTATACAGTTGTTCAAAATTTGTCACTTGTGCTTGTCATTCCTTTGGCTCTTCCTCTTTTTGGACTCGTTGTTCTTATGTTTCAGAAGCTGCAACTTGAATTTAGTGTGCACACCATCGCCACTGGCCATTGGCAACTGAGATTCAGACCGGGTTGGACTCAGAGCCAAATCCCCTGAAGAGCTCGAGGCAGCTGCTGCTGCTGTTGCTGCTGGAAGAACCAAGTCCGGAGCATCAGAAGCGATCACATTCGGATTCGGCAAGAGCAAAGCTGCATTGGAATCTGAAGGCAATGGAGGCAATGGAATCTCTGAACTCAATTGCATTGACTGCACAGCACCTGCCATTTTTGCGTCCACTGACTCCTCTCCTTGAAGACTTGTGTAACTGGCACCCTCCGCGTTCAGGTTGGCCTCCGGGTTCGGGTTGACCTCACCCGGGTTGGCCTCTGCCGTGGAGTCAACCAGCGCAGACGGGTAGGACTCATTCCAATCATGCCAGCCTTTCCACTTCCACCAGGAGTCTTTTGGATTATCCCAGGAGTCTGCCTCCCAGGAGTCGCAAGGATATGTCATCTTCTGGTGTTTGCTCTTTTGCTGAATCGGACGGTCGTTGTCTTCTTCCATGTCCACTGGAGTGTCCTGACTTGACTGGATGGCAACTCCTTCTGTTTGATCGTAGTTCTGCCAGCCACGACCTGCCCAATCCGTAGTCTCATGTGGTGTGGGGTCTTCGCTGCTTTGGCTTGGGGCTTCCCAAGTCCGCTTGTTGCGTGCACCCGACTCAGCCTCATGCCAGACCTGTGCTCCAGGCGGAAGCTTGACCCATCCATTGACATGAACCCACATGTTTGATGTCCAGGATGGCAAAAGGAAATATGAGCTACACAGCCACCACAATGTTGACCTGGTCTTGTTCGACAATTGAGAACATGAAATGTTAGACAGCCAGCACAATGTTCATGCAATTCACAGAGTTGAGCCAAAATGTTCGGGCAATGCAAACAATTGTCCTGCTCACACAACACAGCAACCAATATGGACTTTGTTTGAAAAAGGGAAATTGCCATTTTCATGACTGTGCCCATGCAAAGAAATTAAGACTCACCCATGCAACCAATGCATTTCAACACAGACATTCTTGCATTGTGGGCCAATTTGGAGACAATCGAAATGCAAGCTTCCATGCAAAGATTTTGCTCCACCCAAACAAAAACTCTTGTTCCAATGCATTTTCACACAGACATTCTTGCATTACAGGCGAATTTTGAAACATCCCAAATGCAAGCTTCCATGTAAAGATTTAGTCCCACCCATGCAACCAATGCATTTTAACACAGACATTCTTGCATTGTGGGCCAATTTGGAGACATTCGAAATGCAAGCTTCCATGCAAAGGTTTTGCTCCACCCATACAAAAACTCTTGTTCCAATGCATTTTTACACAGACATTCTTGCATTACGGGCGAATTTTGAAACATCCCAAATGCAAGCTTCCATGCAAAGATTTCGCTCCACCCATGCAAAAACTTTTGTTCCAATGCATTTTCCCACAGACATTCTTGCATTACGGGCGAATTTTGAAACATCCCAAATGCAAGATTCCATGCAAAGATTTAGTCCCACCCATGCAACCAATGCATTTTAACACAGACATTCTTGCATTGTGGGCCAATTTGGAGACATTCGAAATGCAAGCTTCCATGCAAAGATTTTGCTCCACCCATGCAAAAACTCTTGTTCCAATGCATTTTTACACAGACATTCTTGCATTACGGGCGAATTTTGAAACATCCCAAATGCAAGCTTCCATGCAAAGATTTAGACCCACCCATGCAACCAATGCATTTTAACACAAACATTCTTGCATTGTGGGCCAATTTGGAGACATTCGAAATGCAAGCTTCCATGCAAAGATTTCGCTCCACCCATGCAAAAACTCTTGTTCCAATGCATTTTCCCACAGACATTCTTGCATTACAGGCGAATTTTGAAACATCCCAAATGCAAGCTTCCATGCAAAGATTTAGTCCCACCCATGCAACCAATGCATTGTAACACAGACATTCTTGCATTGTGGGCCAATTTGGAGACATTCGAAATGCAAGCTTCCATGCAAAGATTTCGCTCCACCCATGCAAAAACTCTTGTTCCAATGCATTTTCCCACAGACATTCTTGCATTACGGGCAAATTTTGAAACATCCCAAATGCAAGCTTCCATGCAAAGATTTAGTTTTACCCATGCAAAAATCTTGTTCCAATGCATTTTCACACAAACATTCTTGCATTATGGGCCAAGTTGAAACATTGCAAATGCAAGGAATTGTTGATACATTTCAAGCCACCATGCATTTGAAACGGTGAACTCTTGTTTCTGCTCAATCTTCCACTTGAGAGCAAATGCAAAGCAAATGCAGTTGTCATCAAAGAGAACCTGTGAAAAGCCCCAGCTCTTCTCTGTCCAGATGCACATCAATGAACGTTCTCTTCAGATACTCGCGCGCGAATGCGCGCGGGCGCGCGCGCACATGCGCGCATGAGTAGATTGAAAGTGCAACAGCAATTGTGTTCCAAATTGACAATTCTCAGCTTGTTCATCAGTGAAATACAGTCTAAAACTGTTCCCTTAACAGGTTTTTATACATTTTTGATGAACTTTTGATGAACTTTTGATGAACTTTTGATGAACTTTTGATGAACTTTTGAGAACTTTTGAGAACTTTTGATATTTTCGACGGTTTGATGACATTTTGATGACATTTTGATGAACTTTTGATGAACTTTTGAGAACTTTTGATGACTTTTTGATATTTTCGAGGTTGACAGAAATATAGTTTTTGCTATTTTGGAAGGTGACAGAAATGTAATTCCAATGCTTGCAGCTTCTGGCTCCGGTTTCCATTGGTAGCTTCGGGTTTGGGGTTTTTTCAGAGTTTGCCTGCCTGCCACAGGACGTGCATTGATTGTATTGGTGATGGCTATATACAAAGTCGATGCATTCAGGGGTGGCTTGACTCAAATGTTTCTAGGGGTTTGCATTGGTAGCTGAGCTTTGGTCTGTTTCTTAGAGGATACCTTCCTCCCTTGCTACACAATTTCGTGTACTTCTGGACCAAACTGTTTGGAGAGAATGATTACGTTTGCATTCAGAAGTGGCTTGACTCAGGTGTTGCTAGGGGTTTGTATTGGTAGCGGAGCTTTGGTCTTGCATGCAAATTGGTATCGGAGCCATTGGTAGCTGAGCTTTCATGCAAAGAAGCTGACTGCAAAATGCATTGGTTTCAGAATTGAAACCAGAATTGAAGCAGAACACGTGCTTTTAAGAGTGTTTGGCAATCAGCCAGTCCTTCTGGAATGATGCAAATGCAGGTCTGCCGACAACGATGTGCACATTTGAGACAGGTTCAGCGAGAATGTAAATGCGTTGAACACTTCCTCGAAATGCATTTCTGGCGGGCCGATGTTGCATTGAAATCAAATTGGTGCACGCTTTTCTGGACTACAAATGTATTGCAAGCAAACCGAAATGACAGACGAAATGCATCCAGTTGTGCTGGAACTGTTGTCAAAGTGCACTTCGAGATGCTGTCTGGCACATGTTGAATGCATCCTGCATCTACATTCTGTGACCTGGTAATGCATGTGAAATGAAGGATTGGACGTCCGTTTTTGGATCCGAGATGCATTGCAAGCAAACCGAAATGACAGACGAAATGCATCCAGTTGTGCTGGAACTGTTGTCAAAGCGCACTTTGAGATGCTGTCTGGCACATGTTGAATGCATCCAGCATCTGCATTCTGTGAGCTGGAAATGCATTTGAAATGAAAGTTTGGACGTCCGTTTTGGATCCAAGATGCATTGCAATCAAATCGAAATGACAGACGAAATGCATCCAGTTGTGCTGGAACTGTTGTCAAAATGCACTTTGAGATGCTGTCTGGCACATGTTGAATGCATCCAGCATCTGCATTTTGTGAGCTGGTAATGCATTTGAAATGAAGGTTTGGACGTCCGTTTTTGGATCCGAAATGCATTGCAAGCAAACCGAAATGACAGACGAAATGCATCCAGTTGTGCTGGAACTGTTGTCAAAATGCACTTTGAGATGCTGTCTGGCACATGTTGAATGCATCCAGCATCTGCATTCTGTGAGCTGGAAATGCATTTGAAATGAAAGTTTGGACGTCCGTTTTGGATCCGAAATGCATTGCAAGCAAACAGAAATGACAGACGAAATGCATCCAGTTGTGCTGGAACTGTTGTCAAAATGCACTTTGACATCCTGTCTTGCAGGTGTTGAATACATCAAATATTGGTTGGAATTATGACAAATGTATTTGGTCACAGCCGAGACCACCATCACAACTCCTTCATCCACTTGTCAGTTGTAATTAAGAACGAGACAAGGATAGGACTGAGACTCTTTCTCCGAACACAGTCATCATGGAACCACATGACTGTGCAATGCAACACCACGTCTGCTGCTTTCTTCAACTTGTCTGCAAGGTGGAACATGACAGTGAAGCTCACATGCAACTCTCAATGGGAATCTGCACAATTGTTTTGGTCACGAATCAGGCAGCTGGCTGAATTGATCGAATTACAAATTGAGAATCATTGCTGTGCAAGCATTGCCAATATTGCAGCATGGAGGACAAGCCCCATCAGCTGCGAGGCGGAAGGATTGAGTTTCATGAGCGCTTTTAAGTTGTAGACCTTATCCTCCCACTCTTGTTTTCTTTCTCCAAGCATTGGGCGTGGAACCAGGCAGCTCATCAAGTCAAAACCGGCACAGCCATAAAGTGGAGCCGAGTCATCGATCAATCGCTTGTTCATCCGCCAAAGTTTGGCCAGTCGGCGTTCCTGGGCAGCTGCCTCATCGCCCATGTTGCAGCTCGACTTGCTACAAAGAGTGCTCCTCCTCTTGAACCAAAACACTGCAGGAACATTGTGATATTGCGAGTGATGACATTGACATGAAGCACACCGATGAAAAAAACATCAAACAGAACAAGCCAGCATCCACTGAAAATCATGTTTGGAATTGTCACAACATGCTGTACATTCAATCTGTTTTGCTGGGGGCCGGCCCACTGACGATTTGCATCATCTCCTTAGTACAAGTGCGGGCGCATTTAGGAAAAGAACACAACACACACACACCCAGCTCCACAATGCAAATCTGTGTGCAGGGCTTGTCTGTCTATCACACAAAGCTCTGGATAACAGGGATTTACAAATCACAAGCACTGGCAAAGATGTGAAGCCTTGCAACACAAAGAGATGTTTTGCCAGCAATGCCACAAGATGCCAGCAGAATCAATGAAACGGAATCAATCCTCATCACCTTCTCCATTTAATTCACCACGTTGTTGGGAATCAGCTGTGGACCTCCGTCTGACGTCGTCAAGGGTGGTACGCCTTATATCCGTCTCGTTGTACCAATCCACTATGCACAGTGTGCAATAATGGACTTGGTGTCCCCATTTTGTTCTCATGCACGGTTGATCGTGCATCTCACAATTGAACAAACAGCTTCCTCCACAATCGCGATGACCACCGGGAGACAAAGAAGCTCCTGCTCGGTGTGGACAAAATCGGTTCCCCATTGCAATGGCCGAACCAGCAGCAGCAAGTAGCCCTATTGCAAAGAAGCTTCACTGACTCACGTGACAAATAGTAATGCTGCGAATCAGCACAGACCGACAGGTGACAGTGTCCTATTTAACATTCTGAGAGCACTCAACTGGTCTCCGATCAAGCATGGCACATCTTCCTGAAGAATTGTACACATCACAGACTTTTTGACAAACACGCACACCCTCTCTCTGGAACTGTTCTCCTGGTCTGGTCCACACTGCGCAAGCAAGTGACTGAAAAGAAACATTGAAGTGTTTTGGAAACCTCTGCAAGGTCCAAGTTCATTCACTCAGATGAACATCAGATTGAACTTCATCTCGTTGAGATGCTGTGTCACAACTGACAAATTGCTTCCAATTGTGTGACACGATTCCGTAAGGAAATAATGGCTTCATCAGTGCTTGTGATGAACTCACTCAGCAATCGCCAAAATTGTGGGTTGTGGCCAAATTCAACAAAGCCCGGGCTATTCGATGACACAGCTGATGACTCAGACGCAGGAGATTCTGTCGCCACCTCCGCCAAGACCCGCAGAAGAGCGTCGGCACGCTCTGCTCTCCTCTCCAGAACCCTCTCCACTGCATGTTGCGACATGCTGTGATCACTAAGTAGGACTGGCAATACGCTTGAAGCCACAAACCTGCAGAATGGTTCAATTCCACTCACATACCAAAGCATTACCGGCAGGTCAAGAAATTTGAACAGGAGACTATACACTGCATTATTTATTGGGACACAATGAAAAAAACCAATAAGCCAGACTTAATAATCATGCAGAACGGCCTCCCAAACTAACCCAAGGGCCGCCACGGTGTGGGTTCCCACACTCATTGTGGAAGCACTGCCAGCAAGAACATTAGCTCATTGTCCTGCTCAGGTTGCACCCCCAACCTGTTGGCCACAGCAGTGCTGTGCTTATTAGCACAGGCCCTGGGTGCCCCACACCCGGCCAGCGGTGTGAAAGGGTGACTGGAGCGGGTGGTCACCCCTCTTGGTAGGGCCAGACTTCTGCTGCCGAGCTGCACGACTATTAACTCGAACACATCTGAAGACATGCACAATTTGCCGAACTACACTGTTCTGCCAATTCTGTTTTGCACACACAGACATTCATCAGTGGCAGTGAAACCTTGTCAATCTAAGGATTACTACGAACAATTCTCACAACATGACCTGTGGCATAGCTTGTCACCGGAAAGTGGTATGGCAGATGAATCTCACATTGTACAAGATGGAATGTGTCCGGCTTCAGCCACCTGTGGTGAATAGTCCAGAGCTCTGTTGCAATCTTGTATTTGACTCGGTCGATCAAGTCAGTACTCGAAACCACCAAGTGACTCGAATATCCTTGGAAATTGTTCACCCAATCAGGATCCATAACAATATCCACCCGAAAGTTTTGTGCAGCAAAGGTCAGACCCGCTTCTGCAGCCTTTCGCTTTCGCTGTTTCAACATGGCTTCAGTCATGTCATGTGATACTTCGAAAACTATTGTGAAACTGCAGTCTGAGCCTGACAGCTCCCAAGACAATTTGCCAACATGCATCCGGGTTTGACAGTCTGAACTAGGCTTGGCTGCTTAGGACACGGCGAAGAAGAGCTTCTGGGTGTCCAGGTCGGAAGAAGCCTGCAGGACAATTGCACTCATGTCTGACAGCTCCCAAGACAATTTGCCAACATGCATCCGGGTTTGACAGTCTGAACTAGGCTTGGCTGCTTAGGACACGGCGAAGAAGAGCTTCTGGGTGTCCAGGTCGGAAGAAGCCTGCAGGACTATTGCACTCATGTACCTTGAAGGAGAGCTGTGCCATTCCAGATGATGCTCTTTGCACTGACACTGTTTAGTCAGGCAAAGTCCCACTGGATGACTGCCCATACTGTTTCCTCTTGTGATGCTCTGATGGTGTTTGGAGCAATCTCAACAGCACCATCAGATTCTCTAGAGGAACTGACAACATGTGAAACAAACCCAGACAGAGGTCCACACCACCAATCTTGCAGGACTTGAATAGACTTAGACAGCAGATCAAATGCAATATATGAATCAAACACAACAGTTGTGAGTTCTGGGCCCCGGCCAAGTACTCTTCTCAAGCTGGTTCGCCTCAGACCACAGCAGGAGCTAAATGTTGCTGAAGTGTTTCCACAATTGGGGAGTGTAACACAATTGAGTCAAGTCTTCTCAGCCAAGGCCAAGCAAAAACTGGGGGACTTCATTTCCAGACTTGTCAGTACCAGTCAGTGAAACTCAATTGTCGTTCAATTGTCATTGTTCACTTGCAGTCGTCTGGCTTCTTCCCGCCAGAGCCGCCATCCATCATCTAAATCTGTCTCATCCACACTGTCACGATCTGTGTCAGGCTCTTCCTCCGCACGATGTGCACGTAGCTCTCTCTCAGCCGCACTGTCAGGATCTGATGCAGGCTCTTCCTGCGGTTCATCTGGAGGAAAAACACGCCGACCGCGCGTGCCAGGGATGTGCAGAATCTGATGGGTCGGGCGGGTCAGGGAAAAGTGCTCGTTCCGATGGAAATAGCTGCGACGACTTGCGTGGATGATATATGAAGCAAACTCTACCCCGTACTCTTGTGCTTCGTCCCACATGTTGCTCTGGAGCACAACCCAGCTGTCGGCTCTTTCCAGCCTTCGAACATAATCGATATTCCTCTGAGAGTGAACGAGGGTCCTGAGGCAGTGCCGCATCCACCTCCTGACCAGCTCCGGTTCACTCATAACCCAGCATCTGCGAGCACGACGGCAAGTTGTCCGAAAATTGCAAAGGCAGTCCACAGTGAGCAACTCGTGAGTCACATGACGCCAATAGTAACCATCTTGCAAATTCACTAGATGGTGTACCGACATTGCACCCTCTTGTTTGTTCATATCGTCATGGCGGTCAAGGCGGTTGATTCGCCATCGCACTGGTTGCCACGGATACTCGTGCCTCCAAAGAGGACGATTGACATCATAATGCAAAACGTGATCGATCAATATGGGGCGTTCCTGTGGCAAAATTGGCGGATTGTTTGCCCTGAGTCGTCTCATGCGCTCCTCCTCCCAGCCGGACAAAACGTAACCATTGAGATTCGTCCTGTAAAAATGCCTGTTTCTTCTGTTCACTTGCAGTCTCTCCGGCGTGTCGGATCGGTTGGACTCGGACCACGGGGGGAGTGGGCTTCGAGGGCTGCTGGATCTGCTCCTGGAAAAGCGCCGCCAATTGAAATTATCATAATTAAACGGCGGCGGCAACGGCGGCTGCAAGGGCGAATTGCTCCGGCTACGGCCCCTTTGCATGATTCTGCTGTTTCCTTGAAATTGTCCAGCCCATTGTCACTGGAGCTATCCGCTGACTCAATCAACGATTGAGTTGCTACTGTTCAAGATCCTTCCTTGCTCCAGATGTAGAACCGTCCAGTTCTCAGCGCTTGACAATTGATCTGAGACACGACAATTGTGACACAATTCATGGACATGCAATTCATTTCCACAAGCATCAATGGACAAAGGACAATTTCGGCAATAGCTCAGGTTTCCCACAGCTTTTTCCCCCAATCGAAACTTGCTGGAATCTTCTGGAACCTGCAATTGCAGCTAGTGATCTGCAAATGGCAGAATAATTACTAATTCAAATGTGTCCTGTGCGAATCACATCGGTGAAACATCAGTGCTTGACCGGCAACTGGCTTTTGCAGGTTGCAGATTCCTCTGACACACTGCCTTTGGACTCCGCCAAAACCACATCATCACATTTGCAGTCTTGCGAGATCATCTCCAAGCGCTTGTAGTCCCATGCCGGCAGGTAGCTTTCAAAGTGGAACAGCATGCAGCTGAGGCACCTTTTTTCGTCCACATAGCACTGAAGGAATTCCACATAGCCCTCCTTCTTGGGATTCGACATGATCGTCAATCAAAATTTCAAACCAAATTGATCTTGGGGGACAATGGCTGCAGCTGAAGCAAGACAATTCTAACAGCAGGCAAACCATTCCAAGACTGGATGTAAGAGGCTTTCACTGAAGACTGAGGCGGCTGCATGGTGATGGTTGTCTTTGTCGCAAACAACCTGACAGAATTGAAGAATTGTTCATTTCTTGGCTTGGCTTTCAACCGCAACATGTGCCATGCCAGTTGCCCACTCATGCACTGACACAGATTTGTCAGGCAAAGTTTCACTGGATGACTTTGCTGTGCCCAGGACACTGTTTCCTTTTGCACTCTGATGGTTCATAGAGTTGTACAGCACCATCAGGTTTTTATAAGGAATCTGCAAGTCAAGCAAACTCTCAATTAATTGTGTACAAGACTGTCACTTCATTGTGCACGAAACTGTCATCACAATAAATCAATTGTGTGTTTTGAGTCACAGAGGCAGAGGTAGGCGCATTGTCAGTGTCAGTGACCTAATTGGCAAAAGGACTCGACACCGATTCGAGGAGTCAGAGTTTCAGGCAGGATCGTGCTCGTCCTCGGATTCAGAGGACTGTTCCAACAGCATGTGTAAGTATTCGTTCTCTGAGTCTGATGTTTCGTCACACACTTCATGTCTGTACATTGGCTCATCATCACTCATTGCATGGGCTTCGTCTTCGTCCTCATCCTCTATATCCTCATTTTCGGGAACTTTGTCTTCCTCTGGGTCTTCATCCTCTAGATCATCATCTGCTTTACAATGATAAGGGTCCAGTGACTCCTCAGACTCTGACGACAGCATCAGAACCTCGTCCAACTTCAGAGC
>CAJNDT010001167.1:0-78073 GCA_905221615.1 Symbiodinium sp. CCMP2592
AGGTCTACTTAGTCCCATCTTCCAATTTTAAGTCCCGATATTTGGAACGGTTCATGCTGTAATCAAGAGTCAGAAAATTGCAAATTGAAAGAAGAATGCAAATTTAGAAGATATATTATATTTTAATTCTAAGGTGCTAAAATTTTAGGTGCGTTTCTTCCAAGTTTACGACTTCCATATAAATATATCTAATTAATTAATAGGATCTTTATTTTACAATTCTTACCAAATTTGATAGAAATTTCTATATAAGAGAAAAAAATATTTATATATACATATATGTATAGAATAAATCTAGATATTAGATATTCATTCAATAAAATAATATCGCGAATCTATAAAAGTATTATTACATACGTAACCGCTAAATTATTTCTTTGAAATTCTCCAGAAATTTCAACTTTCAAAATATCTCTATACGTATTTCTCTCTCTCTTCCTATATCTCTCTCTTACCTCTCTCTCTAAATATCTCATCTTTTCTCTATTTTTTCTCATTCTCTTATTCTGTATCTCTCTCCCTAATTTTCTCTCGATTCTCCTCTCTATCTCTCTCTCTCCATTTCCCTTTTTCTCTCTATCTCTACCTCGCTATGATTATATTATATTTAAGATTCTCGCCTTCGAATGCAAAATTAATTCAATCTTCCGCTTATATAGGATTATTAAGTATGGCTAGCTTTACTAATCCCGCAGATCATCATACGAAAATAATTTCGTATTTCTTTGCTCCTTGCCGTCTTGAGTAGCACTCAGATAATGGATACAAATAACTCACGAGTTTATTATACGACTGCCCTAGTAATATATAGTTCTATCATATGTATTTATTAGAAATCATAGTCAAAATTCATAAGATCTCATCAAACTCTGATAATTCTATCTATTTCAAATATCTCATCATCTATCTTCGGAATATCATATTCCACAAGTATAGTTCATATCAATTTCAATATCTTTGAATCAAGTTCTGATCGCTCTGTCAGAAGAGGCCTTGCCCTTCCCGATCAGTCTGAAACTAGGCGGTAAGCGTTCAAGAATTTCGGCGTTGGGGGTTTGGGGTTTTTTGGGGGTGCTTAGAGAACACGAAAACACGCAGCAGGTCGAAATTGCTGTTTCAGAACCGTTGGCTGCAGTTTGTGCCGCTTGAACGCCAACCTGGACTCCAATTGGAGAAACCCCCTGAAACCAAGTAAATTGGTCACTTCTGCATCATCTCGCCACGTTGGAAACCGATGGGCGAATGCACCAGAAGTCTGTAGGAAGCTGCCTGATGAGGTTGTGGAAGAAATCATATTAGGGAACCCGAAAAAAGGTAGGTTCCTTAGGGTCCAGGTAGGGTTTAGGGGTTTAGGCTTGCAGCTCCCGGTGCTGGATGGCCGCTATACCGAAGGCATGCTCCCCCTCTCCAGCCCAAACCTACGCAAACCGGCCGGAACCGAAGCCTCGGAAGGGAAACCCCACAGTCGGTAAACAATAGCTAGAGGGTCATACCCTATCCCCTATTTTAGGATACCTCGTTTTTTATGGTTAGGATCTGTTATATAGAAGATTCGGTACCTTAAAAAAGGGGTAGGGTATGAGCCTCATGGTAAACCACTCAAAGCTCACACCGAAGTACTCAAGTCACCTGCTGCAGACCGAGGTCCCCAAGAGCCATTCATCTTACTCCCAGGCATTCGGTTTCTGGGTCAGGGTTTAGGGTTTAGAGTTCGGGCTTCGTTTTGGGGTTTAACGCATGAAGGCGTAGGGTTCCACCGGGTCAGCAAACTGCAAGCCGTAAATGGAGAAAGGAGGGTTCAAAACAAGCAGGAGGCAGTATTCCCCATAAACCCTAAATCCTATTCACACACCCTGGACCCCAAACTCTATTCAGCCTAAAGTATGAAACTCTAAACCCTAAACCCTTTTCACCCTAAATTATTGAACTCTAAACCCTAAACCCCCATCACTTCACCCTAAACTCCAAAACCTGTTCACCCCAAAATATGCGAACTCTCAAGTCCCATAAACCCTAGAGGCCTAGCGCCCGAAACCTTGAGACCTTCTGAGCCGAGACGGTTTAGGGTTTAGGGTTTAGGGGTTTAGGGTTTTAGGGTTTAGGGTTTAGGACTCCCGGCCTAGATCGGATAGCAAGAGCACCCCTCCCATAGTGCGACCGTTTTCAGAAGCCTCAACCACCTCAAAGCCCAAGGCCTACTCCTTAGTTACCTACCTAAACACTCTTCCCAGAGAGCCCAATACCCCTTAATCACGGAATATAGCTTAAATCATAGTATGAAGCCCTAATGATTTAAGCTATATTCCTCAATTAAGGGGTATTGGGCTCTTTGGGTTTAAACCCTGAACCCCACGTCCATTCCGTTTCCCAGGCTTTCGACACCTCATATCCAAAAGCCCCAAATCCTGTCTGCACTCCAGAAGGGTTTAGGGTTTAGGGGAACCCTTCCGCAATCCTTATAGAGCTCTCTCGAACAAGCACCTTTCTATAAACTTCAAACATTGAGCCCTAAATCCTAAATCACTAAAACCCCAAAGTGAAAGCCCAAAGACCGCAAACACTACTGCCCCCCCTTGCAGGACGCCTTGAATCTGTCCGTGCGACGACGGTAGCCAAGGGTGGGTGGGAGCCAAAGGCATCCTGTCGCGCTTCCAACCCAAGACTCCAGTATCCGTTAATTAAGGCATATACCTTAAATAATATTAGGGATCCTACTATAATTTGAGGAATATTCCTCCATTAAGCGATATTGGGGTCTCTGGGAAGGTTTGGGGGGTTTAAGTGGTTAGGCTGGTTTATTGTTTAGGGTCGTGGTTTAGGATTTAGAGCACTCATTGGAGATTCATTTACTTTTGGAAGACTGTGTGGCCGAATGGGGCTTCAGGCTTCAAGGCTTTACGGCTTTGCAGTTTCCGGATTAGGGTAACTATGAGGCCCGAAATTCATCAGAGGGGCATTGAGAAGCCTTTTTAGAATCAAGAATCCAGCCATGATTTCTCAATTGCAGTGTTTCGGAGCCTATAAATAAAGAAGCTTTGCAGCCCTCTGAACACAATATAAACTACAAACAAACGTGGACCTAGACATTCAAGGATACCGGTGTTCCAAACATTACTTTCCTCAGGGACCATGAAAAAATACATGTAGTTTTTGGGGCTACATGTTTTCCAAAGTTAACCCCAAGCTCCTATTGTAAAACCCTTGCCCTTCTAGTCCACCCGTAAAGAACATATGGAACTCGGACAAAACCCATAAGGACCCTTACGGAGCAGCCCCGCGCAGCAACGCTACAACACCCTGTAAACTCTTTAGGGTATTTCGTGCCCGATCCTTCATAGATCCCTAAACCACAAACCCTTAAAGGAAGCCTCACAGGAAACGCGGGAGTCAGTGTTTCGCGTTTAGAGTTTCCGTGTTTAGGCCCTACGCCCGAAACACCCTAAACCCTGCTTGGAGGTTCACGGGTAGTGAAAAGTGGGGTTATAAGTCCTCTGATATAGGTTAGAAGTATAGTTACCCTACTTATAGCACTACTTATAACTACCCATGAACCTCCAAGTAAACCCTGCATGCCCCAAATCCAAGCAGCCTCCAAGCTGTCGAATAAAACCCCCGAGATTCTCATGGGTTCCTTGGAGAAGTCAGGGTTAGGCAGGGTTCCTTGCGGTGTTTAGGGGTTTAAGATTGCCTGCAGATTCTTTGGCTTGGGCTGGGCTGCTTGGGGTCTAGAACTCTAGGGTGCTGAATGTATTTTCAAGGGTTTCGCGTTCCTAGACCCCCCAACTCAACTCTATTCTACCTCAAATACCCACTATTACGTACCATAAGGGCTCCATCAAAGGGCCATGGTGGGGTCCTGGTTTAGAACTCGCTTTAAGGTCGAGTAGTTCGAGTGGTTTGGGAGCTTGAAGGCTGTTTTTTTGGATTGGGCTTTTTGTTTTAGGCTTTAGGGTTGGGCTTTAGGGTTTAGGGTTGGGCTTTAGGGTTTAGGGTTTAGGGTTGGGCTTTGGGGTTTATGAGGCGTACGGAAGGCATACTTGGGTGAAGCAGCTTGGAGTTGGGGGGGGGGCGTTTCGAGGGTTCTTGGAGGCTTCGAAGGCATTCCTACTCTTCGAAGGGGTCTTTGAGATACGCAAGATAGTTTTGAAAAAGAGGTGGTGTATGTGAATGCCCAAACCCTGAAAAATACGATACACATTCCTCTAGACCCAAGAGTAACCTAGGAACAAAAAGGGTGCCCTTTTTGGTTTAAAGGGGCTTATAAGGGAACCTGAACCCTAGAAAAGGGAATAAGGGCCTACTCTAGGTCCTAGTCCTCGACCTCAATCCGTATATTCGTGCTTTGGAACGGTGTCGACGGTTCCGGGGTTCCTTGTGGACCGAGAGCCTCCCAAACTCCACCATTTGGGGACACATTTGCTTTTCTAACCAGTGGTTTTGGAGGTTCCCTTGGCTCTTTGGCTCCTTATTTAATAGGGATTATCATCATCCCTGGCTCCTTGGCTCCTCCAATATCAACCGTTAGTTTTGGACTCAAGGGCAGTCAGAATTTTCAGGCTTTGGGGATCTGGCGAGAACCTCTTGGCGCAACCTTTACCATGCTGTTCTAGTCCCTATACCCTAAACCCTAAACCCTCTAGTCATGAACTTGCTCACTGTATGACCGATAACAACCTACCGCATGAGCCAAGAACACGTAAATTCATGCAGGCCGTGAGCTGAAAACATGGCTTTGAGGGGTATGAGGATGATGACGATGATGGCGCTTGTGTTGCTTATTATGGCGAGCTCCCGGGTAACCGCAAGCAAAAACAACAGCATGCGAACACGACGGCCTTCAAGGCTTTGCTACATCCAGAGGCTAGGTTTTAAGGGTTTAGGGTTGCTGTCACGTCCTAAACTCTAAATCCGTCACCCCCCGAATGAAGAGTCTAGGATCTCAGGTGGTCAAGATTCATGGATTTCGTGCTGCGGTATGCTACATGCAGCCGGGAATTCAGAATTTAGGGATACGCTTCAGGGATCTGTGCAGGTGAAACTCGTTATTTTCCCAGCGGTGCGGCACCGGTACGCGAGCCAATCATGGAAGGATCTCACAGAGCCCTATACCCCTGAATGAAGGAATCATACTATGAAGCCCCTTACAATTTAGGGGTGTTGGGCGCTCTGTGATACAGTACTTGCTTTTCAGATGCTGCCATCATCCTTGCCGGCCTCATGCAGCAACTCCACCACTTTGACATAACCTGCGTTAGCTGCCAGCATCGCAGCTGTGCGGCCGCTGTTGTCTGCCACGTCCTTGTCGGCACCATGTTTTAGCAACAAACTCACGACTTCGACATGACCTGCGCCAGATGCCCACATCAAAGCTGTTTGGCCGTTGGGGTAGGCCACACTCGTGTTGGCACCGACCTCCAGTAGCAAGTTCACGACTGCCGTGTGACCTTGGCAAGATGCATACATCAAGGCCGTGATGCTGCTGCTCTTTGCCACATCCTTGTCGGCACCAGCTTCCAGCAGTAAGTGCACGACCTCGACATGACCGTTGACAGATGCGAACATCAAAGCTGTGTGTCCGCAGACGTCCGCCGCGTCTGGCTTGGCACCGGCCTGTAGCAGCAAGTTAACGATTTCGACATGACCTGCCTCAGATGCCGCCATCAAAGCCGTGCGGCCATCTTCCCGACTCAAGTCTGGATTCTGGGGCAGTTGTAGACTGGATTCAACGACTGCCTTAGATCCCTGGGCAGCAGCGGCTACAAGGTCATCCATCTGCTCTGGCGAAGCTTCTGCAAATTCCAACAAAACGATCTCCAGCTCCATCGTGGGGTCCAGCTCGACAGCATCCCCCAACTTGTCGCCATGGTGCAGGAACCTCTGTCTAAATCCCAGAGGAAACCCACGTTGCTGATGCAGGTGCTGTTTCAACGCCCTCACATCGCGTATCTCGTCGACAGGTATGTTCATTTCTTCGCCGGAGAACATTCTGATTCGCACCATCTGGCCGGAGCTTCTTCACTGATGTCCATAGTAAAATACTTTACTAGCCACCTCGCAGTCGAGGTGCATGTTATGTCGTTTGGGTGACGTCAATACTTTCCCGGGTTTCATGAAGGAAGCGATCTGACGAAGTTCTTGTGTCTACACGCACTTCATGGTACTGTTCCATTTTTCTTCAGATTTATAGTCACGTACTAGTGCGATAGTAATCTTCACGGCTGCGATGAACAGCTGCCTTCAAACTTGCTGCTGATGAACTTACGCCATGAGCAATGACCGACAAACAACAAGTACCACTGCCATTTGTCCTTGATCACATGATAGTACATGTCATGCCCCACGTGCGACTTTCAATATTGTTCAACTGGCGGCAATAAAGGGAACTCCAGAAAGTTGGAATATGGATTAATGGTAGGATCCCATATAATTTACCTTAGAGGGGTTACGATAATGATATTCCAACTTTCTGGCTTCTACTGTACTGTTGCTGCTGCCAGCAGCGAGCTCGCAGCTGCCCCTGGTTGTATTGCACTGCTGTTTGACCGGCAAGGCCCGCTACGCTTTTCCTGTGGGTGGTTGTCAAAATAATGGTCCCTTTGTGGGTCCCCAACATAGTACGGCACCTATATTTAGGGTACCCAAACGGGACCCCAATTCTGACAACCACCCATGTGCATCTATGTCTGTTACAGAAGGGGTCCTAGCACTGCGCAGCTGTTTTGTCCAGGGCTCAGGGTGCCCGTATTGCTGATCTTGTTCAGCGGCACGGAGAGGTAGCTGTTGCCATCGCCATCTACATCTGGCAATTTGCCGGCGCAGATGTTGACCTCATCGCAGCTCTGAGTCTCGCTGTCCCAAGTTTTGGGTGAGACACCAAACAAAAAGACACTACAAAGACAAAAAGAAGCATGAGAAACAGAACCAGGTGGCTCGCATAGCCGCAGAAAAAACAAACTTAGGCGGTCGGTCACTCAAGCATCGGGGCGGTCTTGAACCGAGTAAACCCTAAACCTTAAACCCTAAACCCCTAACCCCTAAACCCTGAACCCAAAACCCCTAAAACCTAAGCTCGATGTGCGAATGTTCAGACCAGAGTTCGCAAAGTCTGAAAATAAAGCAGAGCCTCAATCAACGGGCAAAAGGAGGGACCCTTGATGGCGACCCTACCCTATAATGGGCTATAGCATGGGTATATAATAGATATATTAAGGGTAATATGCCTAGGGGTCCTTATTAAGGGTCCCTCCTTTTACCCAAGGACTCAAGGATCGGAATCGGCTCATGGAGTGCGATCTACTATGCTTATAGGAAGGCGGGTGCCGCGCGGGCCCCAGGGTCTTGCATGGTCCGCCTGGACCTGACCGAAACTTTGGCAAACACAGAACACCTGAAGAGAACACAGAGAATCGGAGAGATGGAGAACATAAAGAATGAAGAATCGGATAGGCGAGCACCTGCGTTACAGGCACCCCAAACCAATCCTCAAAAAAAGCTGTTGAGCCACTCTCCCGATTATTCCTGCTGGCCCTCTTCCGTCCCATGCTCCGGCACCTTTTCAAGCCCTAAGCCCCAAGATCTATACCCTAAAGCCTACAACCTTAAACCCCAAACCCGAAATTTTCAACCCTAAACCCTAAACCCTAAACCCCTAAACCCTAAACCCTAAACCCCTAAACCCTAAACCCTAAACCCCTAAACCCTAAACCCTAAACCCTCAACCCACAAGTCTCCGCCGCCCGGCCTGCACCGATGGGATCAGAAGCTTAGGAACTGCCAGGAGCGCGTCTCTGCTTTCCTTCAGAGAGGCGTGGGCTTTCCTGGATCAGAAAATCCTGGGTTCTTGTTCCCTACGGTTGATGATAGAAATCCTGCATCACCCATAATAAGGAATATATGGGAATTATGGTATATTCCTTATTATGGGTCATGCAGGATTTATATCATCAACCGTACTTAGAGGATCATGGGACTTAGTAAGTAGGTTGTAACTGGGGTTATAAGTCCCCTAAGTGGGGTTATCCTAATTATAACCTACTTATAACCTTACTTACTAAGTCCCATGAGCCTTCAAGTAAGGGTCCATGTACCTAAACATTCTGTACATTGGCCGTAAAGTACTCACTATATGGGTACATTGGGCCCAGAGTATATACTATTTGGGTACATGGACCCTTAGGGGTTAAGGGATTTGGGAGTGTCCGAAACATGGGGTACCTTATTAGGGTCTTTGTAATAAGGATCCTACTTTTTCGGGTACTATATTAGGGTCCCCTCTTTTCCGGAAACTCCCATTTAACTTAAGTTACCATAATAAGCAAACCATGTCATTCACCATGGATCCTTTTTGTCGCAAACTTATATTATAGTCCTTAACACGGGCCCAGAATCCTGGCTTTGTGAGGATCCATAGCAGGAACTCATAGGAAGGAACCCTAAGAAATTGGATTTTTTGGGGTTTAGGTAAGTTTAAGGCTGGGGGTGCAGTGTTTAGAATTCGGGGTTATAAGGGTAATTACACATTTTTCGCAGGTTTCAACTTCACACAAACATGTTGTGGTTTTGGGTGTAGGGTTAGGGTTGATTGCTTATAGGGTATTTGGGCCGGGTTCAAGTCACTGCCAATTTTCTCGGTGTAGGGTTTAGCGTTAGGGGTCTACATCTACTGTACAACATTCTTTCCAAAGGGTACCTGGGCGCCTTAAAAGAGCACCTGGGGTAGTTAGGCTTTACTAGGTCTCCATCAAGGTTTCCTAGCCAATCCACCACGGAAGCCTGACTTCTGAAGGGGGGTCTTACTAATTACCCTAAACCCTAAATACTAAACCCTAACCCCTAAACCCTAACCCCCTAAACCCTAAACCCCTAACCCCTAACCCCCTAAACCCCTAAGCCCCTAAACCTTAGACCGCTGGTGGGGTCTCCTAGGTTTGCAGACTGTGCACACTACTCGTAAACAAGATCCCCTTAGGCCCAAGAAGGGAAACATGATATGTTCCAAGCAATGGCATACCTTGCTTAAGGGTTGAGAGCCAAGAGCCCAAAACCCTAAACCCTCGTAAACCCTCAACCCGAAAACCTAAATCCTAAACCCTGCCTAACCCCTAAACCCTACACCCCCCCTGAACCCTGACCCCTGAACTAGGGATCCTACCACAGTTTAAGCTCTCTTGGGCCATACCCGGCCCAGGTATCAAGGCTTTTGGATTTCAGTAATCCCATGCGAAAGTGTGGGCAGTACAAGGTTTCAGGCTGGAGGATCCATCATCTCTAGAAAACGACATCGCCCCTCCTGCTCGAGGCTTTATCTTTGGCCTTAGAAATAAGGTTTAGGGTTTGGAGTTTAGGGGTTTAGGGTTTCGAGGTTTAGGGGTTTAGAGGTTTAGATCCTTCTGAACCGCTCAGAACAGAAGCACTGAACACCTCCGGCGCTAAGGCCGCAAGCCCGGAACCTAGCCTTACCGCCTTCCAGCCTGAAGCCCCTAAACCCCTGCAGCCCCAAAAAGGCAAATACTTGCAAGCTCTAGCATCTCTCATCTGCACGAAGTCGTCCTGCAGAGGGCCCACATACGGCTGATGATAGAAACCCTTCATGACCTTCATGACCCTAGACTATGGGACACATGGTATATTCTCTTAATATGGTTACTGCAGGACTTATATCATCAACCGTATCTCGCACTTCATGGAGTCGCGGATCGCTTTAAGGCTCAGAGGGCTTGTAGGGCTTAGAGGGTTCAGTGTATGGAAGTTTCCGAAAAGAGGGGACCCTAATATGGTACACAAGTAGGGACCCCAAAATAAGGTACCCCCAATTTCCGGAAACTCCCATGTGCCTGCACACTGCAGAGGTCCTTCTACGAAAGCACAGGAACCCTTTTATGTAATTCTGCCGGCCTGACTTCACAAATGCGGATCTATGACTGGGCCCTAACTCCCGAAGGACGTGAACGGAACGAAGACAAGTCTGCTAAACCGCAAAATAGAACACAAAACACATCCGGAGCCCAATTCACCAGGGGGATTCACAAGCTTTAGATGTTTCCTGATGAGGCTTCTAGTGGACCTAAATAGTTAGAGCAGGATTTTGGGGTATAACATATACCTATGGCAACTAGCCCCCCAAAACCCTATTCTAGGTGTTAAGGCCCCTGCATTACGGGTCCTGATTCTAGTTACAAGGCTTAACATGTACTGTCGCAGTGAGCGTTAGTGGCGTGGAAGAGCTGCCCTGTTAGGTTTGAGAGAGCTTTACTTGGAGGTTCATGGGTAGATAGAAGTGGGGTTATAGGTGGGAAAACTATACTTATAACCCATATTAGGGGACTTATATCTCCACTTATAACTACCCATGAACCTCCAAGTAGAGTTGGCGATTAAGGCTTTAGGGGTTAGGGGCTGATTGAGGGTTTAGGGTTCAGGATACGATTTGCATAATTGCTTGGAGCCTTCCGAATACAAGTACGGGTGCTCATACTACCTCTCGTAGTACTCCTGCAACGAGTACAGATGGCAGTTTAATCTAGTAGCTGGTAATGGCGGTGCGGCCCCTCCTGAACCGTTTCGGATCATGCTGCACTCGCAGAGCAACGTGCAACTTGGGCAGCCGGCTACATGAAACGAGTCTTATGCATTATACGGGTTGCGACCACGGTTACTACACGGGGTAATATCAAGATTTCTTTCAGGGCCCCTGTAAAGCTTGTAGCTGCTTTAGCTACGGAACCGAACACCCATTTTTTATCCAGCCCAACTCTGACCGTCACCCACAGCCCACCGGATAAACAAAACACGAAACATGTAACCCCTGCAGCTGCAAGAACCTATATCGTGGACCAACTACCCTTTGAGACCTTTTGCCTCGAGCTTCCGTGGCTCAAAGACCACACTACACAAGGCTTTTGGGGATGGGATCCAAAGCAAGAGCCCTGATACGAAACATCACTTCTTATTCAAATTATGCAGGACTGTAGGGGTTTAGGGTTTAGGTGTCTGCAGCATCTAGTCCGAGCCCTGAAGCTACCTCACGAAATAATCCTGAAAAACCTAGCAAAGCCCTACAGAACCCTATCAACACATCCCTACAGAACTCTGACAAAACACTTCCGAAAGCCCGGAAGTTGGGCTGCGGTCCTCCGATTTACCTGCTCCGACGTGCACGTTGCTCCTTGGGCTTTAAGGTTTAGGTTTCAGGGTGCAGGGTATGGTGGTTTAGGGTTTCTTGGGTTTCAGGGTGCAGGGTATGGTGGTTTAGGGTTAGGGGTTTAGGGTTTAGCCGTTTAGGGGTTCGATTTTTTTGCGCAAATTAGGGGATCCGGGGTTCGGGGTTTAGGGGGCAGCGAGTTTGGGGGATTTGGGGTTCAGGGATCCGGATTATAGAACGGGGAATATAGGGGCCTAAATAACTACCTATACAGTTCTGCGGGTTCTCGATTACAATTATAGTTTAATGGGCCCCAAGACCTTATTCTAATTATTAAGGCCCCTATATTAGGGTCTTAGGGTCTTGCTGTGAAACAGACAGCAACCGATCTGTGTATTCATCACTACGGGACCTCCAACAGGGACAACCCATGAATTGACCTAAGTTCTGGAACACTTTAGGAATACACGGTGTCTCAGGGTTTAGAGTTCGGGGCCGTGCGGCCTGGCGCCCAACCTTGAAGCCTGGTGTGGACCTAAACCGTCCACACCCATAAAACTAGCCACCTAAACCATTAACTCTTCTCTTCACAAACTGACGAATCCGAGATTGCCATGTCGAGTGGCTTCTTCTGCTCCCCGATCGTCGTCTCCCAAGCGAAATGCTTGCGGCCGTCCTGCAGGATTCACGAAAACCCAAAACCCTAAAAACCCCAAAAACCCAAACCCTAAACCGCAAAGCACAAAACCCCTAAACCCCAAAGTCCCAAAACACAAAACCCCTAAACGCCAAAGCCCCAAAACACAAACCCCTAAACCCCTAAAACCCCAAAGCCCCAATGCCCTAAACCCTAACCCTAAACTGTACAAAAGTTCAGCCTTGGGTCCGCAAGTGCTCGAGGCCAAGACTCAGCGGCGTAGGATTTGGACCCTGAGAAACCTACCCTTTTCGGGCTTCCTAAAATGGTTTCCTTATATCAGTCCGTAAAAAAGGTAGGTTATTTGGGGTTGAGGTAGGATTTAAGGTAGGGCTTACACGTTTAGGGTTTAGGGTCTTAGGGTTTAGGGGTTTACGGTTTTGGGGTCTTGGATGGTTTTGGGGTTTAGACACAAGGCCCAAATCCCAGACCCCCCATGTGTCTCTCAACCTCACTTCTTCGAAATACTTGAGCCCTAAACTACATAGCCTTGAGCTCTTCTCCCTAAACCCAAAACCCAGAACCGCTAAAACGCTAAACTCCAAATCCCTAGACCCCAAACCCTACATTGTCACCGAAGAGGCTTAGGGTTTGGGATTTGGGGTTTAGGGACTAGTTTTGGGTTCAGGGTTGCGGGTTTAGGTTTAGGGTTTAGGGTGGGGGTTTGGGGTTTAGGGACGAGTTTGTCGTCGCCGGGACTGAGCAAGACGTGCGGCAGGTGAAATGCCTGCCAAACAGGGGGGAGGGCAAGGAAAGGCGTCCAGGAAGATTGCTTGCATTCCCGTACTTCGATCTTCGTCAGTGCTGGACTCTTCCTTGAATTGCTGTGCTCTGGGTGAGAGACACCATTTTCAGCAGCGCTGTGGAGCTCATGACACATGAATCTTTCTAGTCTACCTAAATGTGAGGCCTTTGCGAGCAAAGCCCAGAAAATGCAGCGTTCCTATCACAGTGTCAGGACACCCAGATCTCAATCCTTACCTTATGAAACACGCCGCGGATCTTTTGTTCAGGATGTTCGGCTGTATGCAGCGCCAAAGTCGAGACAAGGATTGGGCGAAGGTGCAACGGTTGATGATATAAATCCTGCATTACCATAATAGGGACTACATGGGAATTATGGCATATTCCTTATTATGGGTCATGCAGGATTTATACCATCCACCGAAGACCGGAATTGACGAGAACTCGGCAAGGAATCCTTCTTTCACACAGAAAACCAAACCCCAACACCTGATAATGAGGGGTGGGTGGGGGGTGGGCTCGAGCCTCCCGAACGGTCCCCTTGTCAAGTATGGGCTTAAGAGCCCTGAATATAACACCGTTGACCCGCAATATCCTGGACAACAAACCCTAAACTCAACTGCACTAAACCGAAAACTCCAGAGCCTGAAAACAACTTGTCTCTACGGGCAGGTGGCAGCCAAGTTCCATCTCAGCTCTGCACCCTGGGTACTACATTCAGGAATTGCAGGTCAAGGGTATGTAGGCTTGAGGGTTTAGGGCACATCCTGAGTTATCTTCGGACCGTACACAGCCAAGACCCTCAAGTACTTATGTTCGCAACAGCCGAACGACTCCAGATCCATAACAGACCTGTTACAATAACATCTTGAAGTCCTGTGGCAAGTAGTCATGCCCAACGAAGACGCGGGTGTCGTCGGGAAGTGCCATGATCCTGCTGACCCAAAGCCAAGGGGGGATGGGACAGAGGGCTGGATAGTGAACTCAATCTTTCCACCAACAACTTTCCTAATGCCATATCGTAATTCATCAACCCTCAACCCTAATAAACCCCCCCAGCTCTGCTCCCTAGTGCATTAGTCTTAATCATCCCGAAACAACCCTCACCTATGCAAAACATTGCGATTCCGGCTTTGGAATCAGCGTCGGGCGGATTGAGGTGGGTTTTCTGGAAGCCTTTGCATCGTTTAAGGCCTTCGGGCTTAGGGCTTAACTAAGATGCCCAAACCTCCCTAAAGCCAGCTCAAAACAAACGAATACATGTCTGTAGCCACGGATGGAAACACGAAACACAAACATAGACTCGAGGATGGTGCTACATTCGCAGAAGCCTCGAGCTACGGTTCAGGGTATAAACCCTGCATTACCTTCATGACCCTAGACTATGGGAAATGTGGTATATTCCTTATTATGGGTTATGCAGGATTTACATCATCAACCGTAGGACTCTGCCGCAGGCCCCTCTCTCGAAATATCGCTTTATGCCCAGGGCTGTCAGGCTTTGGAGGGCTTGCAGAGATGATGAGCGTCTTGTAGGGTTCAGGGTTTTTGGGTTTAGGGAGGGTCTAGGCCCTTAGGAGTTTTTTTTTTAGGGCTTAGCTGGGTTACAAGGTGGTTTGTGGCCGACTCGGAGCAGCAACTACGACAGCCCTGGGTTTCGGGAGCGACCCTACTACAATGCAGCTGCAAGCCCTCTCAAGACACAAAATTGCACATCACTACATACCACCATCGGCATTGCCGTCACCACCACCACCACCACCATCACCATCATAATCATCATCATAACCACCAGCATCATCATCACCACTATCATCATCAGCACCATCATTCTCATCGTTATCGCCAGCATAATCGTCACCGCCATTACGAGCGCAGCATCTGCCAAACCGAGTGGTCTCCTCTGGATGGAGGAGTATAGAGTCCGTGCAGAGCCGCCGGGAAAGTCACATCTCGCTGATCCGTAATCCGGCATGAAGATCGTGTCTCCTGCAAAACGACGGCTTACTTGCACACGTGGTAAAGGTAAGTATGGTGAACCAATCTTTCAATTACATCACCCTCAGTTGCCAGAAACGCTACATATGCTTCTCAATTTCAAGGTTCCTTAGTGGCCCCTTTACAATAAGGGTATCCTTTTTCCTGCCGTTCGTCTTTAACAAGGGGCCCCGAACACAACAAGGGCAAAAGGCTACTGTTGATAAAATAAACCCTGCATTACCCACAATAAGGAATATACCATAATTCCCATAGTCCAGGGCCCTTGAGGTAATGCAGGATGTATATCATCAACCCTAAACCCTAAACCCCTACAGATCCCTTGAAGGCACCCCCAAAAAAAGGTACCCTTATAGAGCCCTTTAAAGGAACCCCAGGATATATATCATCAGCCGTACCACTCAGGAAAATCGATTTTTCAAGAAGCTTAGGTGGCTGTAGGCCGAAGCAAGGCCTAAGCGCTCGGATGCCCAGTAACCTAACCCTAAGGGTCCATGTACTCATATAGTATATACATTGGCCTTAATGTAGTCCCTATACAGGTACTTTGGGGCTCATGTATCTCTATATAGGTACATGGACCCTTAGGGTAAGAATAAGAAGGCTCCCTTTTGGGTATTGGGTAACTTTATTTATAAGCAACCTAGGACTACAAAAAGGGAGTAAGGGTACTACTGGGCATCCTAGTCTGTTAATCCAAAGGACATCGCGAACCTAAGACATCCAAAATCCGTTTGAGCAAAGCTCCAGAGGTGGTATGAGGCTGGGTTGGGGTAATCCCAAATAAGAGTCCCTATATATATAGGGGATCCTTATACTCTTACCTACCTTCATCCCACCTTTTGAAGCCTCCGGTTTGTCAACGGAACATTCCCCCTTGACGTGGGACGTGGAGAGTTAAGCAAAGGCAGGACGGTGTACGGGCACTTACTGAGGAACCCTTAAGAGGGGACCTTGGTGTTTCGAAACTTTGGCCGGGGATGTTTAATAAGGGAACCTCGGGTAATGCATATCGGAGCCTCTAAGAGTAGCAGCACGGAATTTAGGAAGGGCTAACAATAGGATTAGGGTTTAGTGTTTTAGGGTCTAGGGTTTGCAGGAATTGCCATATTATCGTGTTTGTAAGGGTACTGTTCGGGGTATATGGCCTTGGATTTTTGTCAGGGTCTTAAGGGGTCTTCCTAGACTCCGCCGTGAGGTCCTGCAACTTCCAGCAAGAAGCCGAATGAAGGGGTGGCAAAACATAGATCAAGGCTAGGGGGATCTTAATGTAGGAACCTGATCAAGACACCCTGGCTCAATAAGCCCAGAATATCCATACTTAATCATAGTACCACTGGAAAAATCCCACCTCCGCATTACACTGCAGCGATAACGAGAAACCGCAAACATAGGATTTCTGATTTTTCACGACTTCTACAATGAACCTGCGACCTGATGCACACAAAGCCCTGAGTGCTAAATCCTACCTGCACCTTGTGTTTAGGGTTTAGCGTTTTTAACCTTGAGTTTAGGCTTTATAGGGCCTTGGGTTTGGGGTCCAACCTCTTTTGGCGTAAATGAAGCACCTAGAGCCGAGGGCTATAGGATTTAGGACGTTTAGGGTCTACTTGAAGGCTCATGGGACTTAGTAAGTAAGGTTATAAGTAGGTTATAATTGGGATAACCCCACTTAGGGGACTTATAACCCCAATTATAACCTACTTACTAAGTCCCATGATCCTCTAAGTAGGGCTCCATGGCCCCCCAGAGCCGGTTCTGCAGGGTTCACGTGCATCGCGAACGCTGCACGTACTACGGCCAGATGCCCCTGTCTTGCGTCCTGTGAAGAGCGCATCGCCGATGTGGTAGCCTAATATGGGGGCGTGAATAATCAGAACAGGGTTTTGGGCCCACTTATCATACTGTAGTTAAAATAAGGAACCTCCGCCAGAATAGGATAGGTTTAGGGTTTAGGGTTAGTAAGGCACCTATATTACAGTCTCGGATTCATAGCTTTTCCAGCAAGCGGCTCTGCGACTTGAGGTCTCGAGTGTCTTCAAGCACGGACTGGATGTCCGTCTAAATGACTTCGGTTGATGACATAAATCCTACCTTACCGTAATGGCCCCAGACTATGGGAATTATGGTATACTCCTTATCATGGGTGATGCAGGATTTATATCATCAACCGTTGTACTGCGCTCATGCAGTGGCCTTAACAAGGAGAATAGGGTTGCGGGCTCCTGTATGGTATAACTACAATAAGGAGCCACAAGGAACATTACTATTATTATTGCTATGAATATTATTTAAGGCTTCAAAGCCTCTGCAAGTAGTGTCTCACAAGCCTACCCGAACAGTTTTTACTTGCTCGACATGACCTGAGGCGTCCTGAGACCCAAAATGACACTCAAAGTTTTAACAGTCTCACATTACCCTGAAGTTGCAATATCATCAAAGCAACTTTTCCTAAGAGCACTGGTAGTGATTCCTGTCTCTCTCTGTGCCGAACTCTCCCATACGAAAGGCATGAAGCTGGCAGCCTGCATGTTTGAAACGCGAAAGACCTACGGTATGCATACGGCTCCATATTCTCAGGATTTCGATTGGTTTCAACAATTAATAGGGTCAAAACTTTCAGGGTGTCGTACTTGCATGATTTCATATCTAGATCCTCTTGGGGGGGGGACGTCCAGGTGGGTTTCAAAGATTCGGACAAGGGTCCCTTCCAAATGAATGCAACTGTGCAGCAGATGCATGCGGGGGTGTGTCCCGGCGTGTGCATCACCGAAGCCTGCACCAACTAACAGTTTAGGTTCAGGACTTTGGGTTTAGGGCTTTAGGGCCTTAGGGTCTTTCTCAGTTCAGAGAGCCTCGGGCATCGGAGGAAATGCAGGGTTCAGGGTTCCTGCGGTCCAAAGTGCACGAGATCACAAGTAAGCCCTAGATGCTTGATACTGACACTACTATAGGGTCCTAAATAGTGACCGATACTATTTTGGGGGCTCTATCATTATAGTATAGTGCCTATTCTAATTATCGATGAACGTGAGCACCAGCGTGTTGGAAAAAGTCAAGCTCATCAATAAAGTAGGAACCTGATTAAGAAACCTTGGGCCTTTATAGGGGTTCCTTATATGAACCCTACTATTTTGGGGTTCTAGGGCCAGGGTTTCTTAATCAGGTTCCTGCATTAGTCGTCAGCACTCGGGTTGTCGATGCTGCTGCCGGTCCTATAATTCTACAGCCATTCAAAATTGCTACATGGCTGCCGCTGTAAGGAAGGAAAGACACCAGGATCCTAGTTCCCGACGGCGACGACTTATACAGTATATAGATGTATTATACAGTCTAGTACAGTATACTATATTATGGTACAGTATTATATAGTACAGTATAGTACAGTACAGTATAGTATAGCATAGCACAGTAGTGGAAGCAGCCACACTGTCAGACGGGGTTTTGTTCCGTGCCGGGGGATGGGATGCAAATGTCGACCGGCTTTGTCCTGTTTCAATGAACTGAAATCACATGTTGGGCCTTTCGATCAAACATATCCCTAAAACCCCAAAGCACGAAACCATTCGGGCTAAAGCCCAAGCCCTGAAAATTGAAACCAGGAGCCACCCCAAAACCAACTTGCTGAAACCCTAAAGCCCAACGGACTTTTGGGGCGTAGGCTGGAGGCCGCAAGGCACCGACTTCGGTCTGCATCCCCGACACGGGGTTGCAGCGAAACTCTGCCGCCTTCGGCGGCGAGAGAATGTCGAGTTGCAGCGAATCCCGAGTTTCCGGGCGTAGATCTCAAGCGGTTTAGTTTGCAGAGTTTAGGCTTTATGGCTCGGGTGTAGATCTCTAGTGGGTGCAGTGCCATGAGCTTAATTCTCAGATCCGTGAACTTAGCAGCTTCAATAACGAAAACACCACCATATAAACATACTGATGATGCCAATCATACGTCTAGTCATACGTTTATTCCGCGGCTAATTGTGGCTCAAGTGCTGCAAGTGTCACGCACAACAGTCAGTCTGCTCAGCTGCATCAGGAGATAAGCACAGCGGCAGTGATGGCTCCCACCTGAAAGCTCTTCGGCTGACGGGGTTTAGGGCACAGCGGTTAGGGTTTTGTTTAAATGTGATTAGTTTAGTTTTTGTTGGCAAGGTTTAGGGCTGGGGCCTAGGGTTTCGCTGTAGACCAGATTGACCATCAACTCCTGCACTTGTGAGCTTCCTTGGCTCGTAGGGACCCTTAGGGGGGTAAGGGGGAGGGGGGTAGGGGGCCTTAATACCTAAAATGAGGACTTAATCAGGCCTATTTTAAGGAAGTACAGTCCTGTACCCCCCGTGCCCCTACCCTCCTGAGGGTCCCTATGATTGGCATGCAGAGACTGTACTATAACCTTGAAATGGTCAGGTTGCGAGCCTTTCTTGATCTGGAGGATCATTGCGGTCTTGACAAACTAAAGGCAGCATATATGCCATCAGTATTCATCATGGCTGCATTGTGTTGGCTGTCAGTTGCTGAATCATATCCATTGCTTTCCTCATCATGTCACCGGAATGTGGCAGCATAATGGCAAGTTATGGGACGAAGAAAATCAACATGTCCTGAATCTCTCCTCACACATCGACAATGCTAGGGTTTCCACCCTCAATTCTGCGGCATTCTCCATTACACTAACGGCGGAATGACATGACAAAGACACGCAGCATTCGAAGGCAACAAGTTGATTGTTTGACCGAAAGGACCTTTTTAGCAGTGTAATGCACGCTCCCATAAAGCAATAACTGCACACGCTAGAAGAAACGTCGCTGTAATGAAACAACGACGACCGCCACGGCGCATATCAACGGCCCCATCATGCCCAAAGGCTCCATGTACCTTTGTAGTAGGTACTTAAGCCCCAAAGTAGTCCCTATATAGGTACTTTAAGGCCTAAGTATCTACTATAAGGGTACATGGAGCCTTAAGGATCATTCTAACTGCCGGACTATGCATAAGGAGTTCGTTGCTGTTGGCTTAAGCATACCTAGAGGCTCATACCCTCCCCCTGTTTTAAGGTACCTGTTTGTCTATAAAACAGATCCTAGCCATAAAACCAAGTATCCGAAAAAATGGGTAGGGTATGACACTCTAGGTACAACAGAAGCCCCACTTAGCCTGCCCGATGCTCCTTCAGGTACCAGGGTCGCTGGCGGCCACGGTTTAGGGTTTAGGGGTTACGGGGTTTAGGGTTGAGGGTGCCGCTGGCGTTGTCGTTGAGGTTTCGGTGGTCTTCGCCTAGGTAGTGTTAGGGTTGACACTTTAATAGTGAGCAGTCTGGCAGCCGCATGGTGCATCGACAGCTTCTCAAGCCAACAGCTACTCTGTGTGCATCAACGCGACATCAACAATTCGAAAAATTACCCTAAACCCAAAACCCTAAACACTAAACCTCCAAATCCCAAATTTCAGAGTAGCCGCCACGGCCATAGCCATGCCACGTCCCATGGTCGCTCGGCCGGCCATGACGGCGCCTGCTGGCTTTCGGATGGAGTGCCCCAAAGAGAGGGTTTAGGGGTTTAGGGGTTTGGGGCTTGGGGTTTCGGGTTTAGGATTTAGGGGTTTAGGGTTTAGGGCTTTAGGGTTTAGGGTTTAGGGGTTTAGGGGTTTGGGGGTTTGGGGTTTGGGGTTTAGGATTTAGGGGTTTAGGGTTTAGGGTTCAGGGTTTAAGGGTTTAGGGGTTTAGGGGTTTAGGGTGCATGCTCTTCGAGAAGATCTCCTTTTGGAGGTTCATGGTTCGTTACTGTATATGTAGGGTTCTAACATAAGTCCCCTAATATGGGGTTCTGAGTCTAGCCACTCTACTTATAACCCTACTTATAACTAAACATGAGCCTCCAAGCTGGTCAAGCCCCAACCAGCTTCGGAGGTCGCCCCCCAATAAACAAGCTTCCTTAATGTAGGAACCTGAGTAAGCAACCTGGGCATTTATTTGGGCTCCGTATATGAATCCTAGTATTTGAAGGGGTATAGGCCCAGGGTTTCTTAATCAGGTTCCAAGATTACCTAGGGTTTGTACTCTAGCTGAAGAGATATCGCTCATAAGTTCAAGGATCCCGACTAGAAGTCATGGGACACCCAGACATTGCAAAGCCTTGACCTGACAGAGAGACCCTAATGCCCCGAATATAGGGGCTTAGGAACCCATGATTAGGAACCAAAACTAGTATCGGTAATTATGCAGGCCTCTATATTAAACCCTAGACCCTGAGACCTTCGTCAACTGTGAGCCCCTAAACCCCTGAACCCTTAACCCTGAATTCCTGAATGAGGTGATTTCAGCATCTCTCTCTGGGGGCCCGGACCTTCTTCTAGGCCGAGGTTTCGGGTTTGGAGGTTATGGGAAACTGAGGTTTAGGCCGTAAGGCCTTTATAGTTTCGGGCTTAAGGTTGAGGGACTAGGGGCTCAGAGTTTCGGGCTTAAGGTCTAGCGTTTGGGGGGTTTAGGGTCCAGGGATGTCTCGGGTTCAGAGATTCGGGCTGATAGTTTAGTGCTCGAGGGACCCGAAATTCGAGACCTGAAACCCGAAGCCCTACATGTAAAGCCCTAACTTTACTAAATACATACACAAATCTCTCCAACTGAAACCTCGAACTCTAAAATTCATGGTAAGTCCTAGATGCTAAACTATCTCCTCCTCTCCACCCTCCCCCCAAACAGCGGGGCCTGTCTCAAGATTGATCTCTGAAGCATCGCCGCCCTCTTTGAGCACGTGGTGGAGAACCTGGTGTAAGGTCTTCAGCAGAAGGGGTTTCTATACTGAACTTCGACCCCTAGCAACAATTATAATTCTAGCTGTTTCTTAGGGATTATAATAACCAAAAAATAAAAATATTTCTAAGTGCCCCTACGGTTTTCAGAGTTTTCGAGATCAATGCTCACTGGTTTGAGGTTATAAAGTTTCAGGGTTTAAGGTTTCTTTTAATAAAGGGCCTGTTTATAGGGTTAGGTTTAGGGCCGTTTAGGGTTTAGGGCTTAGAGTTTAAGGGTTTAGGGTTTAGAGTTTAAGCTTTCGGCGAGTTTAGGTTTCCATCTACTACTGCCCCTCTGGCATGTGTTTTGACGGGGTCTCATACCCAAGGGTAAAAGGATAGCCCATTATAGGGTAGGGGTCCCCATTAAGGGTCCCTCCTTTTCCTCTTTGATCATACCGGCTCAAAAAGGCCGTCAAATGGATTCTACAAGAGCATAGGGCGGTCGGCTTTCAGGGAAGGCGTTTAGGTTTCGGGTTTAGGTTTGGGGTGTTTAAGGAAAAACCCTAAGGGTCCACGTACCTAATCAATATTATATATATATATACACATACCTCCAAGATAGTAACCTACATAACTACTATCCTAAACTCTGACCTGTAGAAACACGAGGCGGCTATGGAAAGTTAGGGCAGTTGAGGCTACAGCGGCCGGATCTACAGGCATCGAGCAGCCTGCTCAAAGTGCTCGTCGTACAAGTTCATGGTGAACTTGCAGTAAGACCTGTCCAAGGGTAAAAGGAGGGACTCTTTACAAGGACCCCTAGGTATATAGGCTTAATATAGCCATTCTATCCCCATTATATGGTCCATGAGAGGGTAGGGGTCCCCATTAAGGGTCCCGCCTTTTCCCCTAAACCCCAAAACCTCTCAACCCCCAAACCTTATACCCCTATAGAATCCCTATAGATCCCTTCAAAGGGACCCATTAAGGGTCCCTCCTTTTCCCCTTTGAACCTGGCCAACCTGCAAGCCCCAAGCCGTAAAACCACAACCCGGCTCCAGGAATTACTCAGACGGACAGAATCTTATAATGTAGGGCCCCAAAAAAGCACATAAGCAACCATTAGGATAGGGATATCCCATACAAACCCCCGTATAAGGAAGCCCAATAAGGCAGGGATATGCCTATCAAATGCTTATGCTTATGTGCCTTTTTGGGTCCCTATAATCAGGCCTGCACAAGAAGAGCACTACTGCTTCGGCAGCGGTTCCGCGTTCTTCTGTTGCGTTGCTGCGTTTGAGGCCCCGGACCTACTTGGAGGTTCATGGGTAGTTGCAAGCAGGGGTATAAGTAGGGTAGCTGTACTTATAACCCATATTAGGGGACTTATAACTCCACTTAGAACTACCCCTAAACCCCTTTAGGCCCTAAACCCTATACCCTTATAGAATGCCTACAGATCCCTTTAAAGGGACCCTTAAAAGACCCCTTATAACTACCCATGAACCTCCAAGTAGCTCGGAAAATTCGTCACCCACAGCCCTGAATCCCCAAAGCTTGAGGGAAAAGAAGAGAAGGGTTTAGGGTTTTGGGTTTGGCCCTAAACCCTATACCCTTATAGAATCCCTATAGATCCCTTTAAAGGGACCCTTAAAAGACCCCTTATAACTAGGGGTTTAGGGTTTAGGGTTGGGGGCCAAGGACTCAGCGACTCCCAAACCCTCAATTAAGGAGAGCTTTCTGTAAATCTATACCCGCTTGGCAGGATTGGTAAAAGAAGCGTCAGGAAGCAGGTCACATTTGTCAGACTTTTTGCAGTATAGATGCATGTGTCGACAAAGTGCTTGTGTAAAAACCAGGGTTTTAAGCATGCGGGTTTATGGTTGAGGGTACCGTAAGCCCCGAACCCTAAACCCATGCCTCCACGTCTGTGGCCCAGTTCGAACCAAGATCACCACATCCTAAGGTTGACGGAGCTTTGGGCCCTAAGCCCTAAACCCTACACCCTAAAACCCTAAGCCCTAAAAACCCAAGAACCCTAAAACCCTAAAACCCTAAACCCTAAACCCTAAAACCCTAAAACCCTAAACTCCTAAAACCCTAAACCCCAAAACCCCAAAACCCTAAAACCGTAAAACCCTAAGGGTGGAAGGCTTTGGGTTCCGGCTTGAAGGAGCTTTGAGTTCGGCCCTGGGCTTAGGTTGGGTACTTGCCCCCCATAGAGTACCTAGAGGCTCATACCCAACCCCTTGTTTAAGGTACCTAATTTTCGAAAAACTGACCCAAACCACAAAACTAGGTATCCTAAACAAGGGTTGGGTACTTGCCCCCCATACAGTAACCCTAATCAAAGGGGAAAAAGAGGGACCCTTTGATGTCCCTTTAAAGGGATCTATAGGGATTCTATAAGGGTATAGGGCTTAGGGTTGGACGGACCCCTCGGCAACTATTCTTTAGGGGGTCATCCTTACTTAAACGAACACTACATGATGGATGAGAAGGCCCATTTGTCCACACTCCCAGGGCCGCTTTTCCGCACTTCAAGGGCGTTTTTTCCACACTTCAAGGGCTTTTTTTCCACACTTCAAGGGCTTTATTTCGACACTTCAAAGGCGTTTTTTCCACACATCAAGGGCTGGTTTTGATCGCTTTAAAGGTGCCTTTTCCACACATCAAGGGCTGGTTTTCATCCCTTCAAGGGAGAATTTGAAGTTAAAGTTCAAGGGCTGGTTCCACGAACATGAGTTTTGACATGTCTGCGGTAGCACCACTGCGCAATCAGCGTATGATTTTCCACTCGCCAGCCACGACAATGCCGCTTGATGACGGCTGTCGCATCAGTAGCAATCACCTTGGCATCCGATGATCTTATGAGCTTCTCAGAATTGACGGAAATGCTTCATTATCATTATTAAGCTGAGCTGAATGTCCAAGCCGGCAGCATCCTGGAAGTTCGAGCTTAATGCTCAATACTCAATAGGGCAATAGGACCATTTAATATACGTGCAAAGGCTGCAAACCGCTTATCTTGGCCGCTGGCCCCATGCAGATGAAAGAGCAATGCGCCTGGACCCGCCGTAGCGGGAACGCCTGCCGATTGTCCAATGCAAGCGAAACAATTGCAGCAACAAATGTGCAAGAGGAAGTGAGCTCAACAATACGTGGCACGCCATATGTGGGGTTTTCTCTCGGCTGTCGATTCAGCGGGGCTCAGAACTCCTGCCAAGCCAAACTATCACCAGAGTCATGCTAGAACGGGGACTTTACACTTCGGCTTTGACCTAAGGCCTCCTAGGGGTACTACAGTCCTACAGGCTAGCGGCTAGCGGCTAGCAGCTAGCAGCAGCTAGCCTTAAGCTAGTAGCCCCAAAGACCCAAAGACTTAATATTCTACCTTGACACTACGTTTAGGCCTTAAGACGACTTGAAACTCTGTTGATGACTCTCCTAAGGCGTAAGCTTGGCTCGGCTCGGCGCAACTTGTTGAATCAAGCCGAACATTTCAGAGGCTCAACCTCAGACTAGATGATCGCACTAAGCCGTATAAGCCCCTAACCGGCCCAAAAGGCAGGCTGGACAAATGGCACGTGTACAAAAAGTGGGAGCAGGCAACCCCAGCGCTCCGCAGTCCCCAACATCACACTTTCAGTGTGGCAATGAGGCGGCTCAAGGCTTCTGGTCTGGAGCAGCCGCTAGCTTTGTCACCAACATATCAAGGTTCGGGGGCAAACGGCACTGCTTTGTCGATGCCATTGCCCTGACTCTTCTCGCTAGCTTGCCTCTTGTTTCATCTGCTTTGAGCGGACGAAAGAGTCCTTGCACGCTCGCCAAAATGCAGTTGAGCCGCTTCGCACCGCTCACTGCATCACGCGCATAGAGCAACTTGGCCTTCTGCAGGATGACAATCGGAGAGGCGAACGCATCCTTGAGCTCCTCCAACGCCGTCAAGGGGCCGAACAGCTCAGCAAAGCTCTCAACCGACTTTAAGGAGATATGCAAGTCTTTGGAGGCCCTCGATTGGGCAACTTCAAGCAGCTTGCTGCGACGGTCATCCCCGCAGCCCTCATTCACCAGTTCCTCGATTGTGTTGATGGTGGCGTCTGCGGCATGCGTGTCCAAGGTCTCGTGAACCGCAGCACTAGCATCGTAGAACTTCTGCAACACTGCCGCCAATGCCTTCGACATCTGGTCGGTCGCCAAGCCGGCAAACTTGTTCAAGAAGTAGATTTTGGCTCCTTCGGCGTCATCGGTACGCAGCTCTATGGTTGCCATCGTACTCTTGAAGTCAATCAGATCAGCATGGCTGGCCGCGATTTGCTTGACGAATTCGTCAAGCTTCGCCACCTCCCATTTTTCCGCGCCTTCGATGTGGGCCTGGAGCTTTGAGCATCGCATGACGGACACAAGGAGCTTGAAGGAGACTGGAAATCCACAGGTCATCCAAGCTTTCACACAGATCTGCTCGAGCGGCTGCTCGTCGGCACCGCCCTCCATGACAGCTTGGTCACGTGTGGCAGAGGCCACTGCCAAGTCGAAGTCCGGCAGATCCTTGTGAAGCCAGGATGCCAGTGTCTTGGATGCGTGGGCACATGCCTTGCTGGCCTCAGTGATCCTGTCGACATCGCAATCACCGCAGTCGCCTGCTGCCTCACCGAAGGGTGAGGTATCACACTTGCCGGTCATGAAACCCAAAAGCTGCTGGGCTCCCAAAGGCTTCAGCAAAGGCTGGAGGATGCTCATCAGGTGCTGTTTGGCCATGAACAACAGCCGATTGTCTGCGACCGCCTGGAAAGCCTTAAACTCGGCCATGTCATTCTTGATGCGCGAGGGGTTCTGCAAGATGGACACAAGGACATCCATGTTCTCATCCGAAGACATGTCCCAGGAGCCTTCCACCAGCTTTGAGAACGTCAGCCGGAGGACCTCAGCAGCATTGCGGATCTCATTGTGGTCCTGCGCAATATCTGCCATTTTCTCCTGCTCCAAGAAACTCCCCAAGATATCGGCAGGGTGTGCAACGGAATGCATGGCCTCACGCAAGCCTTCAAATTCCTCCTTCTCGGCATCGGTCAGCTCCTTGCGCGTGCCACCGTTGATTTCCGAAAGGAACTCTGTCACACGTGCGAAGCACGGCTTCGCAGCAGCAAACCATGAAGCCCGCAAAGCGGCCTTGATGCTCTTCACGGTCGCCTGCACATGCGGCATATTGAAAAACGGTGGAGCAAAGGATCAACACCAATCGCATGGCCATCGTTCCATCATTTTCAGCATCCGACAGAGTCCTTTCGTCAGAAGACTAGTTCAGTTATAACTTATAACAAAGCAGAATAAAGCAACTGAGTAACTATACATAGTACTAAGCATAGTAGTTGATAGTTCAGAATTAAGAGCTTAACAGTAATACCAGTTGATAAACAGCCAACAATCAGAAATAATTCGGTAGCAATTGGTTCTTACTGCTAACGAATGAAACTCAATATAGTTATTTATTAGACTCTTTTCAATAGCAAGTAAACTCAGCCAGACCTCATGGTGCGGAGTGCACAGACTCAAACCAGACTTTGACACAAGCCAACTTAGGGCCTCCAACGGTGTCGAGATGGCCGCGAGCTCGCTTTCGTGCTGGGCCTTGAACTGCGGACTGCCGGCGCTCATGACCTGATGGGCTTCTAGACAAAAGATCTATGACTAGGATCTTAGGACCTGGACCTAGGACCTAGGACCTGGGACCTAGAGCTAGGACCTGGGACCTGGGACCTAGAATAGAAGATAGACCTAGGACCTATGGGACCTAGGACCTAGGACCTAGGGCCTAGGGCCTAGGGTATTAGGACAGTTGGGACTTACGTGCCGGCCTCCGCATATGTCTCGGCAATGGTCTCCATGGGCTTGACCAATTTCTTCATCTCGTCTACATTGGTAAGACCATCGGGAAGTGCGGAAACCTTGGCCACGCTGTCGAGCATTTCCTTCAGCTTCAGCACCTGGCGCTCGTCCTCACGTCGAGCGACCACAGCCTGTGCCACACCATCCAAGATGAGAAGGCCGGTGGGGAAATTGGTCATGACCTTGTGGAGAGTCAAGTTCTTATCTTCGCGAAACTGGCCCGCAGTCGCCTCCAGCTTCGCAACATCAAGCTCCGGCTGCATTGGAAACAAGATCAGCGAAAGCATCTCGAACTCCTTACGGACGGAGCTCGACCCTGGCAGGCAAGATGTCGGGCCCAACACAACATTCACCAGTGAGGCCACCTCGTTCACGCGGTTGTCTTCGGCAAGCAAGGACACACACAGCCGCGTAACCTCACGCTCCTGGAATCTTGCCTGCCTGTCCGCATCCTCAAGGATCGAGAGGTTGAAGGAAGTCCGATCCTCCTTCAGTAGGGTCATCATGGTCGGGTAGTCCTTCTCAGTCGCCGCCGAGTCGACGGCACGCTGGAGCGCGATCTCATAGCACTTGAGGACGGGCTTGAAGTCGTCGCTCTTGGCAGCGACCGCAGCCTTGTACAAATTCTGCCCCGTCGTCTTGGTCTCGTGAAGGCCAGCGACCAAGTCCTGCGGCGGACGGGCGGGGGAAAAGGGGCATACAGTATACAGTGTACAGTGTACAGTGTACAGCATACATTGGCATACATGCTGCTAAGTCTGCTAAGTCTGCTAAGACTGGACTGCAGCCTTTAGTTTAGTTACTTTAGTTTAGTCGACTTTACATGCAACTCAACCTTTGCATGGCTTCTCTGCAGCTCCCAAAAGCCCATCATGACTCGACACGGTCATCACATTACTATGAGCAACCAAGTGGTCCTTCACGCTACCCAGCACACGCTGCTTTTGCCTGAGCTTCTCCAAGCACGTCATTCCGGGCGTCGCAGCGGCAGAAGGATCGGAAGCATCGTAGCCCTGGCAGTAGATGGCACAGAGTGCCGGGGTGAGCCTGTTCTGAAGGCGATCGCACACGGTACCCAATGCCTTGGGTTTGACAGTCATGATCGCATCTTCATTCGCCAGATTCTCCAACATCTGGTCTGCCTCGAGCAGCAAACGCTCGCTAGCTTGGATTTCTTTCGTCTGCTTCGTAGCGGCTGGGCTCTTGTTCTGCGACGGCTGCGACGGGTTTGGCGGAAGTTGCCCAGAAGTGTCCTTGGAACCGCGGCCACCTCCCGAGTTTCTTCCTTTCGCAGCACCTTTGCCTCGTCTTCCCTTTGGCTCTCCTCCACCGCTGCCTCTGCACAATTATGGCATAATCTTTCACTATGAGTGTGCGACTACGACCAAGAAGCAAGAAGCGATGCGACTGTATATGATTCTATGCCTCTAGCTGAGGTTGACTCATACATCTTGCTGGGGCCTACTGGGCCTACTGGCTAATCATACTGACGCCTGACGCAGGGTTGATCACGGCCGGCGCGAAGTCAAGAAGATCATCGAAGCTGTCATCTTTTCGTTTGCCCGAGGAAACAGCATCCAAGAGCATGTAGGTTTGCCCATCCTTCTCGGCCTGAGCAGAACACCACCGCCTTAAGAGCCCGTCAACCGCTACATAGGGGTCGGTCCAGGACCACGACATGACGGTATGCCTCGGACACAACATAAACATCTGTCACGCCCCGTTGATTTTATAGGGACTGAAGAAAAGAATCTAGTCAATCCAAATCTAGTGAATCAGAAGAGTTGTAGCGATGATTAGTGATTACTACCTCAACTTAAGTGAAATCGCATCGGAGAGCCTGGGTGGTGCCCACAGCGTTGAGCGCCTGGACGCGCTTCCAGGTCTCATCCATCTCGTTGCCGATCGCATCCTCTGAGTCAGCTGCAGTCAGCACGTTGGCACCGAAGGCACGCTTGAAATCGGTCATTTCGTAGGTGCCTGCAAACAAACAGCATGGACCATGGAAACATACGGTACTGCAGCATAGCATGGTTTAGCAAGGAAGCTTAGTGGGTAAAGTTATAAAGGATTCTCCGGTCCTTCACAATCTTTACTTTCTGGGAGTCGGGGCCAGAGTCTAAGACAAAGGTCTAAGAGTCCTAGAGTCCTCCAAAACCACCCCTTGTCCCCCAACCGCCCCACCCAAAACCTACCCTTTTGACAGACTCCCCACCCCCAATCTCGCACCAGATCTAGGAATGTAAGCAACCTGCACCCACGGCCCAACTCCAAATCTAGGAACATACCCCATAGCCCCACCCACCCCATTCAGTCTAGGGTCTACAGTCTATAGAGTCTAGAGTCTAGAGTCCAGAGTCTATCTAGAGTCTAAACTTAACGTCTTAGTCCAAGTCTAAGTCTTGAGCATGGGAACACACACGACGTATGCTGGTACACGGTAGTATATAAATTCCACTACCTCGAAACATGGATTCCTATACTCACAAGCTCCCGGGCCTACAACACAAAACTCAAAGGCTCAGTGGTGGAGCGTGGCTTATGCTTTCAGAGTCCTCAAGGCAAACCTTTAACTTGAACTTTAATCCGAAGACGAAACCATAATCCTAAACCTAAACCGACAACCACTTCAAGTATAAGTAGTCCCCACGACAAGACTCAAGAGTTTGGGTTAGATTTTAGGAAGTCGGGTCGAGGTCAACCGAGACAGAGTGTCGGGCTGACATATACAGAACAAAAGCCTTGTTACAGTGGATAATGGGCCCAAACAATAAGATGGATTCTTCTCAGCCTGCTCTTACTTCACCTTCAAGGACGGCCTTGTGGCTGGCCCAAGGCAGGGTCCCGAAGAACACCAACCACCGTTGAGCCACCAATCTGCATCTTGGTCAGCCACTCGGGCTTGGGATCCTCGCCGGTGTGCTGCTTGTAGATAGCGCTCGGCCAAAGGATTCCAAGAAGTTGCCTGGCTTCGACACCACTCTCTTGCGACATGAGCACCTTGCTGGCGCGCTCAAAGCCGGTCTCGGGTTCCTTCGCAAACAATCTAGCAGAATCTAGCAGCTAGCAGCTCTAGCATCTGACTGTGACTTGAGCTTGAGGTTTCAACCAAAAGGAATTGAGAGCCTGGGTCCTGGGCAGGGATCGGGGCCTGCGGCCTAGGGGCCTAGTCTGCCTAGTGATTTGTCACGAGTCATTCTGAATAGTATAGTATAGTCTACCCGAGTCTACCACGTAGGGCCTCGGGATGAATAACAAGTGACACTGATAATGATAGCATCTGATCGCATGCATAGTAACATATCCTCCTGATGTTTTCGGTCACCCCTGCCTGTTCAGAATCAGGCCGTGGGCCCGTGTGAGTGAAAACCGAAATACAGTAGTCTAGTCACTTTACCCACTAGTCACTAGTCACTCGTCAGCCACTAGTCAGTTTTTTTCATTTACGAGGTCTAAGACGGACCAAGAGTCTGAAAACCGTGCGTGCGAGCGTGCGTGCGTGCGTGCGTGCGTGAAACCAACGGAAAAGTTCACTATTCGGGCCCATGCGCCTCTTCCACCACTCGTTTTCGCTTGCGGCTCTTGTCCTTGTCCTGCAAACTGGCCTCGTATTCAGCGAGCTCGGTCATGTGCGTATTGTAGGCGTCCTCGTCCGTGGCGAGCTTGTTGGCAAAGCCTTTGTGCTGTTCACTCGTCACAACACTGCCGTTGCTCCGCCTGATCTTTCCGAGGCAGAGCAAGCAATCAAAGTGACGCTCGCTCTTAAACTGTAGGAAGGGTTTCGTGGCCCTTGCCACCACGATAGGGTTCGCACAGGTTCTGTCACGACGACAGAAGCGACACCCCTTGAAGCTGTTCGTCCCCCAATGGGGGCTCTGAATCGAAACACTTGTCACGGCCACACTGGCGACACTGGGCAGCGAGAGTCCACTCTCACTTCCGGGTCCCGGCATGTCGAATCAGCACGCACTGTTCAAAACAGATGATCACTGGATTCACGTCCCAAAAGCTCTCATCAAGAACGGCGGCGACAAATGCTCCACACGAGAATGTCAATATCACTGCAAGCGCAAGGTCAAGGCCGATATGGGAGACTTTCTCGCACTGAGATGACTACCTGCTGGAAGCATCAAGAAACAGATCAAAGTGCCTCGTCGAGCCAGGCATTTTTCGAAGTACCTCAAGTGCGAAAGGCAGAGAACATACGAGAACACCGTGATTGTGCATCATACGGAAACGACAATTACAGAAATGTGTATGTCAGACATGACATCGCCCACGGCACGCCTACACCTCCTATTTCTGGAATCTCTCTTCCGGCCATACTTGGGGGTTGCAACACAGACGACACATGTAGGCAGATGGGCCGGGCATACAGCACTAGCCTCGAGCCATCCAACATTTTTCTGCAACCGTGCATCAGCGGCGTCCAAAGCGGAAATCAAAACTGACCCGAACGAGCGTGCGCTGTGGTGGCCCACGCAAGTCCACTGCAAACTCGAATGGATGTGCTAAGTTCTTATAAGTCTTAGATACTATTCTTCATATCCGTAATCCTAACCAAGAACTCTCTTAAGCAACAGCTTGATGGTTTAATAATGCAACTTATTTATGTCTTTTGGCCTGAGCACAAAAAGCTGCTCAATCTATTATGTCGAATTAAGTACTTGCTGTACTATTCTATACTATACAGTTTACTAACTATGTTAGATGGTATGACATAATGCATTATGGTATATTGCAGTACTATAGTAATTAGAGCAACTACAATTAAAAAAGTATAGTAGTATAGTGACTATAGTGACTATAGTATAGTGTCTGTTACAACAAATATGTTATGTCTATTCATTATACAGCGCCATTATGAAATATATTTATGTATATAGTATAATATATATAATATATAACATTATATATATATAGACATACCGTCTTTACTATGTTATGTAACCTAATAAATAAATATATAAATCTACTACGTTCTGATATGTATAATGATATATTATGCTGCTATATATAGACATATTATATTAATATATTCTATATTTATATATTATATATTATATATTATATATTATATATTATATATTATATATCGTTATATTAATTACTAAGATACCTAAGTTGCTATGTTACCAGTTAATTAGTCACTAGAGTAACTGGAGGTAGATCGGTAGTCGGTAGATCCAGTAGATACTTAGCAATCCAGAAGCGAAGGCCACTCCCGCGACTATCTACTCTAAACCAGACAAGTCTCTGGTCTAGTCTAGTGACTAGTGAGTCTAGTCATCCTAGACTCGAGTCTAGCACGGCTGACTATCGTCCGCCCAGCTCACGAGATCATCGATGGTGCTAGATCTCCGCTGCCAATCATTTGCGCCGATGCTTATGCCGGTGGTCATTTCCTTGGACTTCTGCGCGAGGGCACGAGCAGCCAACAATTTGGCACGCAATGCTTTCAGCACCACCAAGGAAGCTGCACAACAATGCGCTTGAAACGCATTGCCTGCCAGGGATCTCAAGAGAGCGTCTCCGATCTCCTGAACTCGACTCTCATCCTGTCCAAAGTGGATCCCTTGGAAGAGAAGCATCTCGAACCCAGACAAGCAACGACCTTCATGAGTCACCAGATGCACCCCCTGCGGTGTGATAATATCACAATGGTTCTGCCGGAAACCATCGTTGCCGCGGGGGTTCTGTGACAGGTCGACACAAGCAGGTCGAGGATCTGGGAACTTGATTTGCCTCAGCGCGCACAGGTCGAACTTCCGTTCTGTGAGCGCTCTCAGCCCTGGAAATGCCTGTAGCACACTTGCCGATGGAACTGATGGAAGCCACCAGTCCCGTCCTGACTTTGTCAAGGCCTTCTTGTGGCGTTCCGCCCACTTCGTAGGCTTGGCTCTTGTAGCGGATCTTGTGGTCCGACCCTCATCCAACTCCACAGCCCTGGCCATCTCGCGTTCCACCATCTCATGCTCACGCGGCAGGATGAAATCCTTCACACATCGCCTGGAAGCCGTCGACCGCACGAGGCGGTTCATAAGCTCCTGAGCCATGGCAACAGCCTCAACCTCCGAGATCTCCGTGCCCTCAAGTAAGGAGAGGGGAACCGCAACTATCCAGATACGCTGTCTGGACACCGGCATGCCAAACATCTGCGGGTCCAGTTGGAAGGGGATTGCGAGCACACCAATGTTCTTCAGCTGGAAGCAGCAAAAGTCCAAGTTTGAATGCCAGGGCTGGCCATGCTCATCCTCACCTTTGGGTGGAGCAGCCAATCCCAGGACATTCTCGAGCAGCAGCCCTTGAAAGTCCTGCGAAGTGGCAGGATTTTCCATGAGACTTTTGACATAGGTGACGATATGATTGAAGACTTTCCCAGTCCTTCTCTCAGCATCACGGACCACCCAACGGCAGCCATCGGCTCGCGGATTCAAGCGGCTCACATCCTGGCATGGAAAGCCTGCCATCATTATGTTGCAGCTGGGCACGGTGCTGTCGCGTGTTCCATCTTCTCGCAAGACGCTCTGACAGGCTGTTCCCACTCCAGCACTCAAGTCGCTGGTATTTGCGAAGAGCTCTTCCATATCGATGTGATCCCAAGTGTACAGGTACATCTTCCTCAGAAAGTCTTGCTTCGTCTTCGCTTCCTCGCAGGAAAAAACATGGCGCATCTCCGGCATCGTGCCGAAGACGTTCTTGCAAGCCTTGCAAAAGGCTTTGGCGACCAATACTCCGCAGTCTGTGCCGGAGCAAGCACTGCCCACCAGCATCTGAGGCGGTCCTGCTTCAAACCAGCTCAAGAAATCAGCCTTGTCGCCGTCATCAAGGAAGCTCAATGCCTCTGCCATCCACTCGACCAGCTGCTCATGGCCATCCAAGTGGAAGGGCCGCGACTTGTTGTTGTACTCGCCACTGGCCTGGTTGCCTGTTTCGACCATGACAGGCACATAGGGCGTCCTGTATTCCATCTCTTCATGCTGGTCAAGGTTATCGTCCTCTTCCGAATCACCATCAGCGTCGGGCTTGTCGTCCAAAGATGGAGACCGACACGGGGACGTAGCCACATCATCCGAAGCGTTACCGGCAGTGGGGCTAGGACGGCTAGGATCGTCGTCCTGAGTCGCCGCCATTGACTCCTCGTCGATGTCATCCTCTTCAGCAGAGGCTTCCGGTTCTTCTTTCACGCTGGACAGCTCCTTGTCATCTTCTATCTTCTCCGTCACAGCCGAGGTTTCCTTGGCAGCTGCAGCCGGTCTCTTCATCTTGGACTTTGGCGCCAATCTGTGACTGGCTGCAACACGCTTTCCCCCCATGGTGACTCGGTGCTTCGTCGAGTCGAGAGGTGGCACGGACTGGCTAGCACGGATCCAAGTTGGGACCCAAATTTAGAAGCTGGGGGCGGGACGGATTCCTAACTAACTTTGATAGAAAAGTGTGGACAGTGTGGACACTACACAAAGATTCTAGGATAATAGCTTTTGATCAAATTGCTCACACACACCGAAATGGGAAATGCAACTGATTGCCGGGCTTGGGCCTAGGGTCGTTTTTGCACAGGCAATATCGCTGCGTCCGACCAACAGGGGCAGCAAACACCACGAACGCTTGCATCCCATCTGAGCAACGTACTCAACGTACCCGCTTCGCACGGGCGCCTGCTGTGGTCTGTGAACTCTCTATAGACTCTAGACTCTAGATTCTAAACTCAAGAATCTCTAGACTTTATACTTTAGATAACTTTAGATTCTAGAATCTAGAATCTAGAATCTAGAAGCAAGGAAACTGTCAGCGCTTGGCAAGAAAAGCCAGGCGGGGAGTCTACTAGGGAGTCTACTAGTGCATAACTGAACTGGTCAGGGAAGGCCTCAAGGCTCAGGGCTCTCAGGGCTTTGTGCCTGACATCTACAAGTCACTGCATTGCACGATCTACAATGTACAATTAATGGCGGTCGCGGCCTAGGCTTCAGGCTGATTGGAATTAATGGTTTATTGGTTCATACGTTGGAACGGACAACTGACAACGGCCCAAGAGCCCGGCCCAAGATGCTGCTATCCCACTCAGACGATGATCTAAACTGAAGCACCTGTTGCCATCGCGCTTGCTCTGCAGGCACCTGCAACGGGAAGGGGGAAATAAAACAAGTCTTGCCATTGTTTCTGACAAGAAAAGAGTATGCTCACTCAGTGGGGTGGAGTGACTGGAGTGGCTTAATCAAGGAAGGCTTAGGCTTAGGGCTAAGGCAAAGGGCTAAGGCGGCTAAGGCTAAGGGCTAAGGGGCTTAGCTTAGGCTTCAGCCAAGCCAAAGCTGCAAATGCCCGTGCCTGGGCTAACACCGCATACTCTGTCGTCACAATGCATCAAAGTGGCCCTCCGCCCTTCCAGCACCCCCCCCCCCCGGCCCCCCCCCCTCCCACCCCCGGCCCAACCCCCTCCAGCCCAAGTGCAGGTGCGCGCGCGCGCGCGCGCGCGCAAAAAAAAAACAATATTAAAAAAAAAGTAGATTGCGAAAATTCAGATTCGTTTTCCTGAGCAGAGTTATACGCAAACAGCATGTTTCCACAATGTGTTCGCCGACATTTGTTCCACACCCATGTTTTCCACAACAGGGCCTTTTTTCCACACCCAGGTTTTCCACAACACACTTTGTTCCACAACAATGTTTTCCACAACAGGGCCTTTTTTCCACACCCAGGTTTTCCACAACACACTTTTTTCCACAACAATGTTTTTCCGCAGCAATTGCGGCACAGGTTTTTCCACACCAAGCTGTTTCCACAAATATTTGTGGAAAATCATTGTGGGTAATGCGGAAACATGTGCGGACAAAGTTGTGGATAATGCGGAAACATGTGCGGACAAAGTTGCGGATACTGCGGAAACATTTGCGGAAAAGGTTGTGGACATTGCGGAAACATTTGCGGAAAAGGTTGTGGACATTGCGGAAACATTTGCGGACAAAGTTGTGGATAATGCGGAAATATTTGTGGACAAAGTTGTGGACATTGCGGAAACATTTGCGGAAAAAGTTGTGGATATTGCGGAAACATTTGCGGAAAAAGTTGTGGACATTGCGGAAACAAGTGCGGAAAAAGTTGTGGATATTGCGGAAACATTTGCGGAAAAAGTTGTGGACATTGCGGAAACAAGTGCGGAAAAAGTTGTGGAAACACGGCCGCCGTCTGTGGAAACAACTTACATTATGCGGCACAAACTCAGCAAACTGAACAAAATTAGTTGGTTTGTGGCTGGACGCTCTTTAGAAAACAACTTTTTCCACATAATTTGCTCAAACTTGCCACACATCTTTCCGCATGTCCAAAAGATTTTTCCACAATTATTTCAGCACTGTCCACAACGTTTTCCGCAAATGTTTCCGCAATATGCACAACTTTTTCCGCACTTGTTTCCGCGATATCCACAACTTTGTCCGCAAATGTTTCCGCAATATCCACAACTTTGTCCGCAAATGTTTCCGCAATATCCACAACTTTGTCCACAAATATTTCCGCATTATCCACAACTTTGTCCGCAAATGTTTCCGCAATGTCCACAACCTTTTCCGCAAATGTTTCCGCAACTTCCACAAACCTTGTTGCACTTTCCACAATCCTTTCCACGCTTTCCACAACTCATGTCCACACTTTGAACAAGTGTTTCCCGACATAGCCGAAACAGCAGATGACAAGACTGCACGACGCCCAAAACAACAAAGACCAAGCCCCTCCAAACACCCCTGTATTTGGCGTAGCCATTGACCATCTTGCATCCCGGTTTTGGCAGCGACACACATCCAGGGAAAGTCTGGTCAAGGGTCCAGCGACACGAACCAAGACAACGCTCTGTCAGAAATGTATAGAAAGCAGCGGGAATAGGACAAACGCGGGAATAGAAAACTGCTGCATAATCATAGACTATGAGTCTTACTAATGAGACTAATGACTTATGACTCCGAATGGCACTGTAGCTAGTTGGAATGCTCGTGTCAAGGGACGTGCTGAGCGGCGGGCATGAGTGGACACAGTGCAAGTACCCGTGTCTCAGAGCTCAAGTACAATGGCAAGATCTTGCATTTTGGGAAAGCCGTCCTTCCCGCAATTGCAAACAACTGTTCCAGTCCGTTGCTTCCACTGCACTCACTGCTGAAGAAATCGTAACCGCATTTGGCAGGATTACCAGCCTTGGCATTCCGGCAGCCCAGCATGCTGCACCCATTTCCTCGAATGGATCTTAAACTTGCGTCGAGTGAGCTTCGAAACTTGGACCATATTGAGTAGTGGGGCTTGCCTTTGTGAGCCTGAACCAGTAACGCATGTGGGGGTCGTGCGCGACAGTATATAAAATATAAAATGTAAAACAAACCCCAACAACCCATGCACTGAAGGTTGCTCCCCAGGGTTGCCGCATTCGCACAAGTGATGACTCTGCGGAGGGCCTGGCCTCTGGAGTCTAGAGAGTCTAGAAGATACACATAGGAGTTGTCGGAATCCGGAGTCTACAGAACCGAGAATCTAGACTTTAGACTTTAGACTCTAGAATCTAGAATCTACAATTGAGTCTCGGGCTAGATCTAGGGCCTCGGGCCTAGCCTAGGGTGTCAAGAAGCCTAAGATTGAATGAATCTAATCATTCTAATGAATCTAAATGAATCTCATAATAGCTAATATTCCAATATTGAAATCAGAATCGCAAGGGCTTCGAAACTGAACCTCAACCTCGATTCCTCGATGTTCCCGGAACCAGAGACCGGACGTTGAAGTTTGCCTCTTTGAACCCGAACCACCAGCGCATGAAGCCCCGGCAATCGAAACTTGAGGCCAGGACCAGAAACACACTGGGACAAGCGACGGGCCGGAATCATCATCAACAGCGAAGACCCCGAAACGACAGCAAAACAGACTGAATGCCCCCGGCCCCCCACGTCTGATGTCCCAGCGGATGCCAGCAAGCCGCTGCTATGGCTGATCCTGTCAGGTGCATTGCTTCGACTGCAAGGACATTGGTAAATGATTGAGCCCCGATCCTGTTGCATTGCAGAGCCGGTGGCAGTATCAACGGCGACAACAAAATAGTATTCCACACCATAGGATGCTGTCTGCAGACACACCTAAGAAACCTTTGGAAAACTTGGAACTTTAGACTTTGGAGACTCGAGACTTTAGAACCTTTAGAACCTTAGAGACTTTAGAATGACTGTATAGCTTACAGTTGTAGTCTTACTTGGGGGTTGAATAAACAACCTTGGAACCTGCGACCTTCGAGGTAAAGGCTGAATCAAGGCTGCAAAAGCACGAACCATCGAAGATCTGTGCTTGCGTACATGATTCATGAGTACATGAGAACTGCCAAGCCAAGAACTTCCATCCTGCCCTGTTTGCCTCCAAATCAAGACGAAAGGGACAGTCATAAATCATAAACATGGCAGGAGAACGGGGCGCGTCCGAATCTTCATGCGCCAACGATCTGCTCGCAATCGCAAGCTGGATGCAGCGTGCTGAGCAGACCCACACGTCATGCCTTCTGCCAACCAAAGCTTCAGATCTCGTTCGATGTCTGCAAAGCTGGGTGGGCGACCATATCCGAGGGCGTTTTGAATCTGGTCCCGACGAGCGTTGTTAGTCCCAGGCAAGGAGATGGCACATGTGCATCCTTTATGGATTTTGCACGTTGCTTTGAGGCTGCTCTCCCCCAAATGATGAATTCGACCCACAGCCGTATTCTGTGCGTCTGCAGAAAAGAAATGCCATCCCCCCCTGTCGCAGATCGGCAGATCCGGTTCAGCTGGCTCCGCAACCGGCTGCGCCGCCTGTGGTTGGATGTTGGCAGCCACAGCTTCTTTCTCCGCTGGAGCCGCGAATTCCTGGTCAGCATGCTCCTGATCCGCAGCTTCCTCATCTGACAGCTCCTCTGGCAAAGGTTGTGCCAGAACGTCATCATCTCGCCCTTCCGCTTCACGTATGAGGGCGTGGATGGGATTGGGATGGCCATCTTCCCGAATGACAGCTGGCTCTGGCTCGGGACGACGACGAACAAGATCAGCCAGCAAATCAAACTCATCGTCGTTCTCCTCGTCCGCGATTGCAAGTTGCCGTCTCTGTGGCTGCACATCGCTCTCCTCAGCCTCGGCCACCACTGCCTCAAACACTCGCCCTTCCTCACGGTCCCATCGCGTGACTTCATAAACATCCAACCGCTCCGTGGCTGTACCGAGCAAGGGAAAACGCCATTCCAAAAGGATCAAGCATACTTTCTTTGCGGCAGCGGCACCGTTCAGGAAGCACATGGATGCCGCAAACTTGTCTTCCGTCCAGAACGAAAGCCTGCTGCATGAATCGTGAATGGGAGCTTTATGGCTTTGATCTAGCACTTTAACTTTAGACTTTAGAGTTAAAGACTACTTTAGACTTTAGTCTCTTTATTTGTCTCGGCAGCTGGCTCCCCTTTGAGATCTGCTGCTCGCTAGCTAGAAAATTAAATAAGCTGCTCTGTAGCTACAATTTCAATAGCAGCTAGCTAGCTAGTCTGTCAGCTAGCCACACATCATTCCGTGGAGTCGCACGGAAACCAGCAATTTCTCTGGGACGGTGCAGGCGCACAGCAAGAATTACCGAAACTGTCCAAGGGCCCAATACTTCATGGCAGTTGTATTGTCTGGAGTTTGGAATTGGAGTCTAAATCTAAAGTATGACGGCTCACTCTTCGACATCTTTCCATCCGAACTGGATGTTGGTATATCGTACGTCGTACATCGTATATCGTAGAGTCGTAGATCCTAGGTCCTAGGTCCTAGGTCCTAGGTCCAAGGGCCTAGGGTCCTAGGGTCCTATAGTCCTATAGGTCCTAGGCCCGGTCGTCAGTCCCAAACCCGTGCCCTGGCCTATAGGCTGCTACTCGCCCCCTACACTACCAGCCTTCCGAAAGTGGCTCTGTCCAGAGGTGACCGGAGCTTCTTGAGTGGCTGGCAGTAAGCTTCGCGCTTGTGCTGCAGATGTGTTCCAGGACCATAAGCCTGGCGCTCAGCGGGGAAATCTATGAATCGAGAATACGGGCGTAAGGCGTAAGGCTTGAAAAACCTGAAGGCCTGAAGGTTTTGCAAAATACTGTGTATCGAGAATAGGAAGCCTATGCCTCAGGGCCTCCTGGCATTTCTGTTTTTCGAACTACGGAGTTGAGTTTGCAGTTTGCGATATTTACACCTACAAACGGTCGTGCTACGGCCTGAATCCAGGATTTTACACTAGTGAGCGGCTCAAGCTTTTACCTCAAGGCTCAAGCCGTAAGCCTTAAGCCGCTTAGGGAACTTAAGACTTAAGTAACTTAAGTAGGCTTAAGACTTGACACTTAAGAAGTAAGGTAAGGACGTAAGGACGTAAGGTTATAAGCAAGGCTACACTTACAGGCTTACGGCTTACGGCTACGGCTTACATACAAGTGCCAACTGAGACAACTGACTATAACTATATATTTATAAATTTATAAAACTAAAAAATATTATAATATATTTAATATATTTACTATATTGGCTACGGCTACTCATAGAATCAGAAAAACCATTGGCAACACAAACAGCAAACATCGTTTCATGGCCTGACTGGAACCTTCCATTGCTTCCAGTTCTGCAAGCATGACCTGGGGAGGGTGGTGAGCCTGACGTCCAACAGCAGCAGCCACTGCAAAGAAGTGGACTTTGGAGGGCGCAGCTGCCCTCTCACTGTCATATTGTTCAGCAGCCAGCACAAGACCAGCCTGGGAAACGCACTTGTGCTTCAAGCCGCAGCTCTTCACCAACGCCAGCAAGGCATCTAGCACAAGACGATGCATCTTGAAGGTGCGTTGTGAGTGAGATTTCTTGCACAGGGAGCCACAGCAAGAGGGGTAAGGCACAGATTCCGGCAACTGCACCCCAGCAGCGATGGTGGACGCTTCTTTCATAAAGGCTTGAGTCTCATTCTTTACGTTGAACTGCTTGGCCTGCACACGGGCGTGCACATGCGAGGGGTCCAATGGAAACTTTTGTTTGCACGTCTGGCTGCCCGGATCGGTCGCCTGCTGCCTGATGGACAGGCGGAGGCTTTGACAAGCCACTTGCTTGGGCACCGGAGGGCAACAGGCCAGCAGACGCTCTGGCGAGGGCTCAGCAGCCGCAAAGTCTCCAATCATGAGCGCCAGTCCATCCGCAGATGCAGGCTCTGCCTGCGCGGAAGGCATGCTCGAGCTTTCCGAGGCTGCATTGTTGGCTTTGGAAGATGACTTCTCCTTCTTCCCCGCATCTTTCTTCATCCGCTGCAGCACTGACCGGTTCACTGCCGCTTCAAGTTTGCTAGTGGCTGCTCGCTCTTTCAAGCGCTGCATCTCCTGGGCGGACAAAGCTCCATAAGCTTTCTTGACGGCCACCCACGTTTCTTTCGATGCTACGTGCCAGTTCCTGCCACAACGCCTCTCTTTCCGGAGCCAGTCGCACTTGAAGATTTCTCGAGGTGTCTGGGCCCGCCTCAAGCGTTGTCCAGGAACTTGGTGCCGACGAACTCGGCCTGCACCCGAGACTTCAGTCTCAGGTCGAACGATCTCTCGAGCAGTCGTCTCTTCAGCTTTGCGCAACATCTCTCTCTCCTTCTTCATGTTCTCAACGGCATTGGCCTGGTGCCTGCTCTCCACCAACACTGAACCTGCAGCAAACTGGCCAAACGGCATCTGCGGATCTGCCTGCTGCTTGTGCTCCGCGTGCCTCCGCTCAACCCCAGCAATGCTTAGCTTCAAGATGAATGCTGAAAGCAAAAAATGCCATCGAAGCTTGGGCAGCTCACGCTTGAAATTTTCCAATGTGAATGATCTGCGAAGCTCACGAGCGACACCTTCTGGAAGACAGCATGGCTGGATCTGAAAAAATGTTCTCAAGAGTTCATCGTGATCCATTCGTCGAGGGTCGCACAAGCCCCACAAGCGGAACGGCCACTTGTCCAAGCTCGAAGCAAATCTCCGGTGGACAGAAGCACAGACGAAGAGCAGCTGGTTGCGCACCAACTTGGCTTGTGACGGATGATCATTGATCCATTCCTGCATGGATGAGCTGCCAGACAATTGCCAAATCAGTCGCAAGCGGCCGAAATCTCCCACGAGAAGAGAGCTGAAGTACTGACCAACAGCCACAAATGCGGAGGTTGGCCCCCATACCTGCGACAACAACACTGGCCATTCTTCCTCGCTCGGAGCGGTGTGCGCGAAGCGGAGAAACTTGTCGTGCAAGTGGCGCAACGGTTCGATGCACACAGCCAAAAGGGTTCTCTGAAGCCTTTCTTCCTCTGACCTCAACACGCGCTTGGTGCGAGCATATCTGCTTCCTGCTAATTTCTGCCAGCTCACAAGGGCTAATTCTTCTGTCTCGGAGAACTGGGGAAACTCCCTAGCCCAGGCTGCATGCTCCAGGAGTTTTGTAAGAATACCGGCATGCTCTGCCCCCACAAAAAAGTCCAACGATGGACCCAGCTTCGTCCAGTCGCTTAGAAGAGGGACATTGGGAACTGTCCGCAAAATAACGCGAAAAATGGCCCATAATGCCTTCTCTTCCGCTTGCTCACGGCTCTCGCAGCACCGGTTGACGCAAAGGTGGGTGACTGGACCGCCATGCTTCCAGTACGGGGCATTCAAGACGTTCGTGAAGCATTCCTTGATGTCCTTGGCGGCCTGCTGCCAACCTTGAGGTCCTGCACCAAGGAACCGAGAGCCGGAAATCTACTGTAAATCACTGTACGCACGGCAAGACTGTAAGCCTGCTCCATCATATAAGCAACAGCAACAGGAAAGAAAAACAACGATTCGGGTCAACAGCGAACGAGGTTATCTGGCACGCCTACAGTGCCTACAGCTCCAGGTTCAGTTGCAGCTGTCAAACAATCCCGAAGGACAGAAGATTCAATCTCAGAAATTCATCATGTACAGGAACCCGGAACCAAATAAAGTAATAGACTGGCCTAGTCAATCTTCCGTAGGGTGACCGGGCAACCCTTGTCTAAAGTCTAGAGTCTAGAGTCTAGAGTCTGGAGCATTCCGCCTTTTGCACAGTATGTCCTCCAGGCTGGCGAGACATCTGCTTCGCGTTGTGTCGTAAGTTGTCGGTCAGGTAGCTTATAAGCTCTTCGGCAAAGAGCCTCCCCTCTAAAAGCTCAGCTTGCGTCGGCACAGCGACCCATCGGAAGAAGTTTGTCTTGAGCAAGGACTTGACGGAAGCCATCAATCGAACAAAATGGCCCCCCATCCGCAGAAACAGTGATGCTGCGTACAGATTGGGAATGATTTTGCCGCCGGAAGCCTCGATCTTGGGGAGGGAGTCAACCGCACCGACCACAGATAATTGAATCTGATGACTTTGGCAAACAAATAATTCGGTCATCTGAGGCAAATCGGTGCAGCTGGAGCAGCTGGGGTCTTCAGGAACAGGCTTTTGCGGCCGTTGCGACTGCAGGTGGTAATGCAGCTTCTCGTTTGCTAGGTGGGAATCCGTTTCATGGAACCATGAAGACACCGAGCTGGCTTGAAGGATGTCTTTCACGAACTCAATCACCGGCTTAGTGAGCGGAGGATGGAAAAGTCCGTTCCAAATGCTCGTTGCATTGTTGGAAGACAAGGGCAGCGGGGGAAGAATGAATTCCCGGTACAGTTTCGGCCCCGAAATCCATCCCACAGCCAACTGCAGGCGACTGACGAGCACCTGCCATGACGACGATGTCTGTCGTCGATTCACCGGCCCCGCTGCGGCATCCAGTGCCAGGACCTGGCTCGTTTCGTCCCACATTAGGCAGACACTGGCCACATCAGGAGGATGGGCTGTCGCGAAGTCCCGAAACTCCTTCAGCAGATGGAGCTGCCGCTCCATAACACACATCGACGCCAAAGCTAGAGCTCGTCTGATTGTCTGCTTGGATACATCAAACCGCTCCCCAAGAATCAGCCGCTTCCGGCAAGCACTGAAAGCAACTGTACATACTTGGGCGGCTGTCAACTTGTATCGCTTGCCCATCGGCTTCTCAGGCATTGCTGCTGGATCTTCTGCAAGATCAGTCAACTTCTTGCGCAACTTGGAGAAACGCATATGAGCAGCAAGATCCCTCTTCTCTTGCTCGCTTCGATCTCGCACTCCCGAAAAACGCTTCTTCGGGCGATCCTCAGGGCATACCGATAATTTAATTTCCTATACAGGTTAAAGGAGCAGCTACAGTAACCACATACATACCTGACGCAGCTACTAGTCACGACGACTCCATCCTTAGCAAGACTGCAAAGGAACGGGAAGGGCAGGGTAAGCGACTCAAAGCCTCAAGCAAGCGTGCTTTGCGCCTCGGCGTGGGCACTAACAGCATCGCCAGGCGCAGCCAGCACCTCCGATAAGAACAGATTCGGATGCCGCGTTAACACGAAGACGAACATTCAGACCCCCAAAGCCCAAAGCAGAAACAATCACGGCTGCATAGGCTGGGCAGTTCTTGCTTGCGATGTATGTGATCTTCACTTCGGCGGGATGGTCCTTTGATACAACTTCAGAATGTCATTATATAGGATTACGGATTACATGATCTGGAAATAAGCAAGGCAAGCGCAAAGGGGGCAAGCCTCAAGCTGAAGTTGCTCATCTTCGGCGTCCATCTGGGCAGCGGCATAGTCCTCACAAGGGGGCTCATCGCGATAGATTTGCTCTCACGATGGGCGAACAAAATATTGCCGGTTGCAAAGAAAATACGGAACTATACTAACAATAACCATACTATACTATCCTATCCTGTCGCCATACTACACTGCACTACACTATACTATACCATACTATACTATATATAGTTAATAGTTCTAATAAGTCATAAACTATAGATTATAATTACTATACGACGTTCCTTCCATGCTGCAATGCTACTATACACTCAAGGACGGTATGACTGCACTGCACACCTAAACTATACCTGGCTCAGATTTCAATTGAGGACGGTCTGTGCAGTCCTCCAGCAGGTCCAGCTCGGCATCCGCTGCAGCCGCTGCCGTCCCAACCTTTGGAACCGAAACTAGCAAGACAGACTCAAGACCACAAAACTGGAAGCAGCAATTGCAGCAATGCTATACACATATCAAGTGTGACTGTGATCAGGAACACTCCGAAATCTCCAATTGATTCTCCCCCCCTTCTGACAACTTGGTCCTACCGGCTTAGTGAAGCTGGGTCTTTGAGTGGCCGGCCTCCTCACTTGCTTCCTGCGGTAACAGGTCCTGTGCAGATAGAGCAACGGAAGGAAGCAGAGAGAGAGAGAGAGAGAGAGAGAGAGATATATATATATATATATATATATATATATTATTTACATATATATATATATATACATATATATATAATATACATATATATATACATATATGGAGGGGTACAGAGAAATGGAGAGAAACAGAAACACATACAGAGAGAGGTCAAAACAAGCAAATTCGAAAATGACCATCTGCAGGACCGAGGACTGGGACCTGGACCTTGGACCTAGAACTAGGAAGTATAAGTAGAACCTTCTCCTAGACTCCTAGACTTTGACATAGACCCTAACATTTTTCCCTAACAAACCAACGAGTCAGAGCAGGCAGGTACAGTACCATCTCTCAGACCTATACCTAAGGTAAGGTGGGGCTAAAACTAAAACCCCAAAGCCCAAAGCTTTACGCAAAGTCCACTTCGCTGTTAAGGCTGCGCATTGAATCATGAACCAGCTGCCAATCTGGGTCCTCCAGCATGTCATGACCATCGCCAGCGTCATCACGGGGATCTTGATCAGCAAAGTCCTTCACAGCAGCTGGCTTGGTTCCAAGGGTACAGGCAGCCACGAGGCACGTCGTAAGCGAACCGCTAGCTAGCCCTTAGCCTTAGCATTAGCGCAATCCACTCTAACAGCCCTAACAGAACACTTACCTTAGCACTTCACAACACTCTTCCGAAAGAAATCTCTACCTAACTCCAGCGAAACCGAAACCTAAAGCTAAGCCTAAACACATGTCACTGCTTACACATATTTTGCGAATTTGCGATTTACAAAGATATAATATATGGCTACACTCGGCATCCTCCCTGATGTTGAAATTTGAGACAATTTATACGATCCGATTAATGATTGATCGACATGACCAAGCTGTGTAGCTAGAATTACGAAGACAACTCAGTGATGCCAATGCACAAAACCATGCATCCTTGGAAACGTGCAAGATGCGGGGGCCTCCAACAGGTCATGGTCATGTACTTCGACATCTTGTGGACCAGGAGGATCTGGAAGATCAACGTCCTGCACAGCATCAGGTCCCAGGGCTTCTGCAAAGGTTCGATGTTGCGACTTGGCTACAGAACTGGATTGGAATGTGCCTGGTTCTCTGCGTTTTGCAAATAGACATCAGACAGACATCGCAAGGTGTATGAGATGCTGGCATAGCACCGTATCAATGGCTGGATCGAGTGGTAACAATGCTCTTCGGCAGACTGAAAAACCGCTGTGAAGAGCTTTTATCACACGTGATGCGCAGAAGTCGCTCATCCTTTGACAAAGTGGCTCAGAGCGGAAGTCTCAGCCCTAGCCCTAGCCCTACGTGAAGCCATAGCACAAGCTGGCCCAGAGGCCAATCCAAAATTGCCATGGCAAAGTCAAAAAGCAAAACTTCAAGCCCTCTCCAACCCCATCGCCGCCAGGGCTGCAGCCTCCCAATCGGAATCCTGGGAAATCTGGGAATCGAAAGAATCCTCACGACGCAGTTCCAGTGGCATGGCCTTCGCTTTGGGATGGGCCTTCGCTTTGGGATGTGCCGACATTGACTCGCTCTCAGCCGGCTGGTCATCTGGGAAGTGAAGACCCCCATCGGCGTCGACAAAGACATCAAATCGAAAATCCTTGTACGCAGCGAAAACCTCCTTAGCGTCCACGGACCGCTTCGCACTCTCCTTCTCCGACTGCTTCTTCTTCGGCGCAGGAGCACTGACCTGGGCAGAGCTGTTTAGTTTTGTTTAATTATGCTGCATCGGACTATTCGCCAATGATGCCGCCAATGCGTTATTGCCCACTGCTGAATTACTACTGCTCACTGCTATCTTGCCAACAAGAGGAGATGGAACAAAGGCCTTGAGACATGAACTCGAAATGGGGCAGGTCTTGCCAAGGTCGCCACGATATGATCTGGCATCGTGGAGGACGAACCTGCCAAGCAGCTTGATACGGGAGCAACAAGAACAACAACAGCACCACAACCACAACAAGTGCAGGACCAACAACAACAACAACCACAGCGACAGTGACAGTGATGGCGACAGCGACAGGAACAGCAATAAGGAGTCCGAATATGCAGGAACTTACCAGACTGTGACTACACGAGTTAAAAAACCGATCTAACTGACTAGTCAAGTCTGATTTTCTCGCCTCGGCTGGACTTGTCCACTGGGTCCAGGGATCTTGAGCCTGCAATCAGCGGTTGCATGTTCAAGCCGGCAGCAAGCAGGCGACACTCTAAACCCGTGGCACCAATTCGCGCACACGTCGCAGTTACAACTATGCACTTCTAACGGTGGCCTTTGGGCCGCTCGGTCGTCGAAGTTTGTGTCGCTCCAGCCTGTTTGGCAAAGTGTTGCCGTTAACGGCTAACGGTTCTGCGAAAGAACAGCTGCTAGCTTGCAATGCACTGCAAAGCCTCAAAATCTCAAGTGCGAAAGCTAAACCCAAAGCAAAAGATGCCCCACCAGTCAGCGCAAGAAGCCTCACACAACGTGATCGATTCGATTCTGGAATTCTGGGCTCCAGGCAGAGCTCTCGTCGATGACCCGAGGCATGATGGCCGATCTCTTCGTGGGTTCCAGGAGCTTGAACCAGAATCACTTCCAGGGAAGATCGACGAATGTTAGCACAGTCGTCGGTGTATATATTGAGCAGCGCATTCATGTATGCAAATGTGTATATATAAATATGATATATGTCTATCATAATATATATATATATATATATGATATATAGATATATTGCACACCTATATAATTCGTATGTATGTATATATATATATATATATATATATATATACAAACACATATGTATATGTACATATGCTGTAATACTGTAATATGTATATTCTTACTATATTATTATTATACTATACATACAACTTATAAGACTTATAACTTAGTATAACCCGGCGTCCGACCTTTTCGGAAGATCTCGGAAGTTTTGTTCGGGTGTAGGGTTTAAATGTGGTTTTAGTTTCGGGGCTTAGGCTTAGGCTTAAGGCTTGGGGCCTAGCGGCGAAAAAGGCCTGCCTGGGCTTACGAAAACCTACAAGGAAACCTAACCTAAGCCCACAACCCCTGCCGTTTAAGGTTAGAGTCAGAGTTAGAAGGAGTTTGGGCAATCGGGCTTAATTTCACCTCAAGGTGGTGTGCTTTCCTGGGTTGAGTGTTCAATAAGGGAATAATAATATAATAATTATCCGACTGATAGCAGAGGTGCAGAGCTGAAACTATAATATATGGGAACACCCAACCCTGCCAACTTTGATATCGATTATGATTATGCTTAGAAAGGGTCGGGGACAAGCCCGTCCAAACCCGGACAAAACGTCACCAGAATTTGCACCTTCAGTCCTCCAACAAATCAAAGTCGAAGAAGAGGTCCATTCTCCCATGGCACCATGCATTGCTTATGCACCATTCAGTACCGCATCTCTTCGTTGAATCAAACTCATTCCCTCGCAAATCCCAAGATTCCAAGATTACACAGATGCCACAATGCCCCGGCAGCTGACTCATCCTGCTACTGGCAGATATTTACGACATCCTGCTCGGGTCAGCAACACTGCGCGAAAGGGCACGGTTGATCATGGAAAAACTGTCTTTGCAGGCACCAGAACATGTGGAAAAACTGTCTCTGGCCACACACAAGCATGTGGAAAAACTGTCTCTGATAACACACAAGCATGTGGAAAAACTGTCTCTGACAACACACAAGCATGTGGAAAACATGGTTCTGTCTACCTCCGAATGGCCTATCTCTGCCTTGGCGTGTAGCTTCTAAAGAGGCATGTTGATTAGTTGCGCAGGGGCCCCCCCAAGCTTAGGGTTTAGGGGTTTGGGGGTTTAGGGGGTTTAGGGGAAGAGGGACCCTTAATGGGAACCCCTACCCTATAATGGGCTATATAATGGGTACATAATTGCTATATCAAGGGTATATACCTAGGGGTCCTTATTAAGGGTCCCTCCTTTTCCCCGTTTGACCTAAGGGTCCATGTACCCAAATAGTATATACTTTGGGCCCAATGTACATATATAGGGAGTACTTTAAGGCGAAAGTACATACTATTTGGGTCAATGGACCCTTAGGGTAACAGTCTATAGTATAGGGTTACGATTAAGGTCCCAACATGTCTATATTAATTATGAATATTATCCAACTGTTTCTGGGTGGGGACAGTACCCAAGGTTTAGGACTTTCGGTTTAGAGTTTCGGTTGCCGTTGAATATCAAAGGGTTCTTTTAAGGTTGCAGTGGGCATTGATGGTGCTACCAAAGCTCCCATAAGCCTCACTTCAAATCCCAAACCCTGTATCCTGATCCCTGAACGCTGCTGCCTGCATTCGGAGTTCTACCAAGGAGCTGCAAAAACATTTCGAGGCTTCGATGCGGGTTTCGACTTGGAGCTTCATGGGTAGTTCTAAGTGGGCTTAAAAGTCCCCTAGTATGGGTTATAAGTATAGTTACCCTACTCATGACCCTACTTGTAACTACCCATGAACCTCCAAGTACTGTGCGCTTCCCGACTGAGCTGCGGGTCGGTAAGGTAGAATTGAATAGTTGGAATCCTGAACCCAAAACCGTTAGCGTTTAGGGTTTAGGATTTGGGGCTTTGGGGGTTAAGGGCTTTAGGGTTTAACGGGTTTAGGGATTGGGTTTAGGGGTTTGGGGTTCGGGGTTTAATTTAAGCCTTACATTTTCAACGCCCAAACGATGAAGTCCTTAAGCTATTAAGCTAAAGAACTTTCAACGCTTAACCTCTCGAAAGCTGGACAGTACTTTGAAAATGAGCAATCATGTAGACGACCCTCCTAGGTTGGCACTCTAAAAGCCTCTGAAAATTTTTCGTACATAGGGTCCTATTTTGCCCAATAAGGGAACTATCCCAACGGCCTACCTACCCAAAGGCTTCATCGTGCGGCATGCATTTGCGATGAAGTTTTGTTGCTCCGTGCTGCCTCTTGTGTTTGGGGCGTTGTCACGGGCGTGCAAAAGCAGTGGAGCCAATTCTCTCCAGACTGATCTCGTAGAGAGCCTCGCCGCTGCCAACACGGATCGCCTTTTTGATTCCGGAATCTCCAAACGACGCTGAGCGTCGTATATAGCAGTCGCCGGAGTTGTTGATTCAGCTCCACTGACGTGTCCGAATCGATAATATTCCACAAACAGCAAGAGGTCTTCGATGTCCAGTTGGAGGAAAGCTGAAATCAGTGCAAAGATGTTGCTGTCTTTATTCCAGGCATCTCCCGGAACATCAACAGGGCAGGAACCTGAGAAAAGACCTCTTCGATTCGTGTTCCTCAATGCACTTCCATCCAGTCCGTCACCTCCACTTCTCCCTCCTGAAGGTGATGCGAAAGCCATCCGCACAACTGTCTCAACACCCCAAAGATGTTCTCCGCTTACTGTTTGAAGTCTTCTCTTGGTTGGGTGCCGTTGTTCAACACAACGACGTGGGCCGCGCTCTAGCCTTGGCTCGGTTTTAGGGTTTAGGGTTTAGACCCAGAGAGCCCAATACCCCTTACTTAAGGAACACCTAGAGCCCATAGGGCTCCTACAAGGGATCTATAGGGTTTAGGGGGCTCCAATATAGCTCAACTCATAATATGAGGGCCCCCTTATATTCCTGAATTAAAGGATATTTTGGGCTCTCTGCAGTTTCAGGGTGCATTTAGAGGCCCCTGAAGGGTTGCAGGGCGGCGCTTTACGTTAATGTGCTTTCTAGAGACTCAGAGGCCCTAACTTCTTCAAATTTCAGGCGCTAAACCCTACATAAACCCTAGAAACCAGCCTAGGGTTAGGGGGTAGTAGTATTGGGGTTTAGGGTTTTGGGTTTCGGGTTTGGGGTTTAGGGTTTAGGTTTTAAGGTTTTAGGGCTTTAGGGTTTTAGGGTTTGGGGGGGTGTTTAGGGTTGTTTTGACGGTTTGGGGTTGAAGTTTTTTGGTTTGGGGGGGCTTGTACCCTATATAGGTACTGTAAGGCCTAAGTATCTACTATAAGGGTACATGGAGCCTTAGGGCTAGCCTCAGGCCAAGCAGCTCGTTGCTGGATTTGCCATGCGCTCCAAAGCTCGTCAGCTACCATGGAGGAGATCGTCCCCGTGCAAAACCTGACTTTCAACATGGATCTGGGACAGACAAGGTAACCTTAACATTCCAGCATAAATGGAACCGACATCGTCCTTTATATACTAGATCTCGAAATGCTCAACCTGAGCGGAACTCATATCAAATATCAAACCATGTCAAAAACCCTACGGCCGAAGCCGTGAACCTGGACTGAACCGACCGACACCTGAGACGAGCTAGTTGCAGACTTCGCGGCTTTACAGCCCTTAACTCCATTGATCTAGCTCCATTGATGGAGACCCCTGATTGAACAAAGCCTTGCTTTCATGGCCTCAGTATTTGGACCTTCCCCAGGCTCACTGGTAACAACCGTCACTGTTAAACAGGGATGCGTGCCGGCTTTTGTCAGAAGAGCTGCCTTCAGCTTCAGGCAAACCCTTGCGCTGAGTGTGTCATAATGTAACCCTAAACGCAAAACCCCTAAACCCTATAAACCCTAATGTATTTGTGCCGTTAACGAAGAAGGCTCCACCTGGGTTGCCGCCGGTGCGTGCGTGCGTGGATGCACTAAGCAAACATGCCCTGCCTCCATGCGATTTCGTGCTTTTGCGCGGGATCGCAGGCAGAACACTTTAACTACTGGGCAGCCATGCGCCTTCAGGCATGATCATCGGACAGGTATTGCTGTAGCACAGCATCGCCGGCTTGGAGCTTCTGAGAACTATCTCATGTCCCTGCTTGCGAAAGACCAAGTTCAGCGCCAAGCGCCACGGCAAATGTCAGAAGATCAATAATTTACCGCCGGGAACCTTCCTACTAAAGCCAAAAATTGTTAGACTCGGGTTTAGGATTAGGGCTGTCTACACTGTATATCGCAGGGACCTTGGGGCGCTTTACTCAGCATACCCCTCTGTGAGCGCTGTAAACGATCCAGCTGATTTGAAAAAGCTGCCTCTAAGCCAGGGCCCTAACCAAAATTGCTGCAGATCAACATCACGACCCAATCCTAAACCTTGATCCTAGAGCCGCACTGAATCCCCGAAACTAACCCCCACCTTCTCCGACAAACATGAAGAATGAGCCTAGAAGCAAGTAATTGTGCTGCGCGTAATCTGCCAGGCCGACGCCAGCGACAAGCGTCCGAGCCTGTAAGCGCGGGAGGGGGCTTGTATCGGTTAGAAGGGCTCTGTTGATCTTCCGAAAATTTGTTTATGGAGGCGTTTTCTGTTAGGGTTTAACGTGGCAGAATGCAGTGCGCTCCCCAAATCTTTCCCGGCTGGTGCTCCTGAGGACCTTGCCGGTTGTGGGGGGTGGGCTGGGCTGTAAAGGGAACTCCAGAAAGTTGGAATATGGTTTCAGGATAGGATACCTTTTTATTTACCATAAAGGGCTTAGGATAATCATATTCCAACTTTCTGGCTTTTACCTTAGAGGCATACAGGCTCTTACTGGGTATGGGGACGGGGCTGTAGAAGGAGACAGCCTCTTCGGGAAGGGTCTGGGGCCCGGGGGTGGCGTGTGTCTGCACTGTAGGGGGAGATACGCTCTTGGGCTGGAGGTCGCAGAAAGGGTAAAGTGGTCCAGTAGTTGGGCAGTAATAGTACCCTGGGCATCAAAATATCCCAAAAGCCTTTTACAGTATGGTCTTTAGGCCCAAAAGCCTTAAGATATGAGTCCTTAGATCGCCAGGGGTACAGCAGTGGTACATAAAGAAGCCTCTGTGTTAGACGCTAAACCTGGAGGCCCTAAAAATCCTGGAGACCTCGTACGACGCATTAAACGGAACCTGAAAAGCCCATACAATCCTGTAAACCTGCCACTTACAAAGCCTTCTCAAACCATTGTATAACGACAAAACACACGAGACAGGTAGGGCGTCTATAGTAGGACTTACTATTCTGGTTTGGCTAAGTATCCCCTACGAAAGGGAACTCACAAGTGAACAGCAGAAGGTTCGAACATGAATTAGGGATGATTTGTGCTGGTATTCCCTTCGCTCTACTTTAAGGGCATGAGGATAATCATTTTCCAACTTTCTGTCTTCTACTTGTAGGACCTGTGCACTCAACACTGAGCCCTAAACCCCTACAACCTTTGTACGCTTGATGATATAAATCCCGCATTACCTTAATGGCCCTAGACTATGGGAATTGCGGTACATCCCTTATCATGGGTACTGCAGGATTTATATCATCAACCCTAAACCGTAAACCCTATAGATCCCGTAAAGGAGCCCCTTAAAGGTACCCCTAGAGATCCCTTCTTTACCTTTAGTAGGACTCTTTGGGAGCTCCGAAAAAAGTTAATATAGGAGCCTTGATAATCAGAATAGGGTTTTGGGCCCATTATACTGCAATTATAACAAGGAAACCCCCAAAATAGTATTGGTAATTGCTGTCTCGGATATAAACCCTGCGTTACCCATAATAAGGAATATACCATAATTCACATAGGTTAGTGTCCTTAAGGTAATGCAGAATTTCAATCATCAGCCGTATTTAGGCTCCTATAGTAAGCACTGACCCGCCGACCTTCAGATCGTCTGATAAACGCTGCCAGGCATCGTACCTGGGTTCCCAGGGTCCTGTCCCCTTACCTTAAACTACCATACGTTTAATTGGAATAGGGTTCCTTTAGAGGGCTCTATAAGGGTTACTATAAGGGATTTAGGGATGTAGGGGCCTTAACGAGCGATATGTGGCTTGTGGGCTTTGTTTTAAAGTAGAAGCCCAGAAGATGATACATACTGAAAATTTTCGGCTGACTCGAGATCATCTAGCCGACCCACGCCGTCGTGTACTGTAGCTAGTGATGTCAGCATGTCTGCCCGCCTTGTCGCTTTAACTTGCTTGAAACGAAGATCCCAAGTTTCGGCATTCCACCGCCAACCCTAGTCAAAATGCTTCCTAATAGAAGCCTTCAGTAGTATTCCTTCTTTGACCCCCCAACAACGGTTCCATAAGGGCGCTGTTAGAAGGCCACTTTAGGTTGTGGTTAAATAGCTTACCAAGCACTGTAAAGCCCCTCCTGCAATTAGACCTTCGTCGAGTGGGGTTATGCCAGGTTTAGGGGTGATGGTGGACGGATTTGGTTCAGTTTGCTGAGTTTTGAAATCGTGGGGCTCGGGACACAATTATTAACGTAAGTGACGGTGGAATTGTCATACCGACTACCCAAACATATGAAATACTCCCATTTGCCTTCTGACAGAACTCCATTTGTACACACGCTTCTGAAGAGAAAAAATGCACTGTTCCCGCAGAGCCCGAACCCCGGCGCCGCAACCTGGAGCCTCTAACCCCCAAAGAGCCCAATATCTTTTAATAAAGGAATTAATGATTCCATAAATCATTTTCGGGATCCTGCTAAGAGAGCCCAATATCTCTTAATTAAGAAATATAGCTTAAATCATTAGGGGCTTCATGTCATGATTTAAGCTATATTCCTTAATTAAGGGGTATTGGTCTCTCCGGGTACTGATTCGTAAGTGCCCTCTTGAAGAAGCCGTAAGAACCCCCAAATTGATTGTTAAGGCTGGGCTTGCTTACGTTGATCGTGGCATCTCGGTCTATGGCACTACCCAGAGAGCCCAATACGCCTTAATTAAGGCGTATAGCTTAAATCATAATATGAAGCCCCTAATGATTTAAGCTATATTCCTTAATTAAGGGGTATTGGGCTCTTTGGGTATGGTTTACTTTTAAGGTCCGGTTTAGTCTAGGGTTTTGAGCTTATGGGTTTTGCATGACCATTGCATTGATTGATCGGCCTTCTGACCCTCCATCTTCTGGTTGAGTACAGCATTGCGTCTCCAGGCCTCAACACGAAGTTGCTCATTCTCGCTTTTCTTCTTCTCGACTTGGCTCCGCCGCGTATGGCCCGCCTGCGTTGAGTAGCCAAGAAAGCCGGTGTCATGAAGCGCCAGAGTTTCAAGCGGAACAGCTGCCTCAAAGGGAAGGCACGCTCGGCGGGCTTGAACCGGCGCCCATGGTACCTACTAGGCAAGAACCCAAAGAGCCCAATACCCCTTAATTAAGGAATATAGCTTAAATCATTAGGGGCTTCATATTATGATTTAAGCTACACTCCTTAATTAAGGCGTATTGGGCTCTGTGGGTTAAGCCAGAGCAGGCTTCGATGAGCCGACCCGATCAGACTGCTTATTGTTGGCTTGCACTGTCACCAGCGGCGCAAGTAATCCACTGGGACAAAGTATACGCTTTTTTGGGCGAGTCATATTCTATGTTGAACCAATGCCAAAAAAGGCAAAACATGATACCACTGAACTCCTAGCTGTCATAAAGGGAGGGAGGTTATTGGCCAAGGGGTCCGCCGTCCGCACTAATCATTAACTTGATTGCTGGGTCGCCCCTTTATAACAAATAAGGGCACTCTTTTTCCCACGATCCGGATTTATTTCAAAAGGGTACTACATAGGAACCCTAAAACCTAAAGCCTAAACCCTAATACTTAGGAGCCTAGTTCTTTAAGCAAGGTGCATGATTTTCAGCTTCTGCTGGCAAATGCCGCAGTACTGGGCTCCGAAGTAGAAAGCTGCCACATCGTAGCTGGAGTTCGCCAGCATTCCTGCAGAGTCTGGGCTTTTCCCGGTTCGGGGTCTTAGGTTTACGGTTTCCCTAAATAAACCCTAAAACCGGGCTTCGGGGGGTTCTCTTTAGGGTTGCGGGTTCGGGGCGGAGGCCAAGTCTCGGGGGAGGGTTTGGGGTTTAGGGCTTATGGTTTAGGGTGTAGGGGTTAGGGTTGAGGGTTTGGATGGAAAAATGGCAGGTGGAGGGTTTGGATGCCGAAGCCGGGATTTGGATCTGAACTCTAAACCCTGGACGCTATGGCCTACCTTCTTCTTGGACAATGTGGCAATGGAATGTGCCAACAGTGAACTTAATTTTGCAGATAGGGAGTGCATATTCTCGAACAGGCTTACAGCCCTTACATTTGCCCCTAGGCCGTGGTCCTCAAGCCGCCTAGACCCAACCATACGGACCTGAATACCAACCAAGACTGTTACTTAGACCTAGGGGTCAGAATAATTAGAACAGCGTTAGGGTTCCTTCAAGGGTTCCTCTAGGGGTTGCAACTGGGGTTACGATAAGGATTATTTCAAGGGTTAAGCATAATGGGGCCTGCATAGTCAGAACAGGGTTTTGGGGGGGCATACTACACCATAAGGATGGTTTAGGGTTTAGGGTTTAGGGTGGTTGTCAAAACTATGGTCCCTTTTTGGGTCCTAATACGGCACCTAATATGTCGGATACCCAAAAGGGGACCCTAATTTTTGACAACCACCCATAAGTTTAAGAAAGGAACCCTCTCAGGATTGGGAACTATTCAGCCTTCCCACATTAGGTACTGACGTGTTTTCTTGGGAAGTGGCCTCGTTGTCCTGCTGCAGGGGCCGGCCTACCCAATACGGCTTAGACACTAAACAGAAAGGCAACCCATCGAACGGGGCTTCTCCGGTCAATACAGCGGTTTAGGTTTCGGTTTATTTGGGAGTTTCCGAAAAATAGGGGTACCTTAGTTTGGGGTCCAGATAATAAGGATCCTACTTTTTTAGTTAAGGTACTATACTATGGTCCCCTGTATTCGGAAACTCCCATTTAAGAATCAAAGTTCGGGGGTTAGACATGGGCTCGCAATACCTACGCCGAAGTTCAGGGACAGGTTTGTCTAGGAAGTGAGTGTACAGACTTTGAACAATGTTAGTAAGTAAAAGCTTAAGCCCAATAAGAGCAAACATAAAAAGTCCAAAAGCCCTAACTAGTTTTTATAGTTTGGTGCTACAGACCCACTGTAGGCCGGACCACATCTAAACCAGTACATTTAGTGCGAAAGGTACTAGAAATGGGAGATACATGCCAGCCTGTGTTGCCTCATAAAACCGCTACCGCTCGAAGCCCTTGCAGGACCCTAAAACCCTAAACCCTTAACCTAAGAGCCCTAAACCCTAAACTCCAAGCCCTAAACGCTAAACCCCTAAACCAATAAACCCTGAAAGAAACCCTTATGGAAGCACATACCCCACCGACCTGGGCCCACTTCCTGCACCAAGCCATCCCTGCAGAAGTTCGCGCCCACGAACCTGGGATTTCAGTCCACCCTAAACCCTGAACCACTGAAACGCCTCAACCCCTAAATCCTGAACCCCTAAACCCCTTAACCCACAAAACCCCTAAACCCTAAACCCCTCCAAAGAAACACAAACCCTAAACTCATAAACGCCTAAACGTCGTCACTGTCAGGGTATCTTGTACCCCACCTTGGCCCCTGGCCGACTAAGTTGTGGGGTTTAGAACTTAGGCCTATGGGGTTTGAGTAGGATTTAGGTCAGAAGGCTTTAGGGAGAGAGCGACCGCGTGCCCCCAAACCCAACTGCAGCCCCTAACACCGCTCCAAGCACGAAACCAGTTTGCACCTGTAAGCCCCAAAAGAAGGAGAGCCAAAATAGCGACAAGAGCAAAAACACTAAACACCGCTTGGGCTTGAGGGGGGGACCCAATCTTCAGTAGGATCCCTTTAAAGTCGGTATTACAACTTAGATGAAGACCATGCAACACAATAAGATTAGTTTGAGGTTCATGGGTAGTTATAAGTAGGTTAAGTATGCTTATAACCCATATTAGGAAACTTACAACCCCAGTTATAACTACCCATGAACCTCCAAGTAATCCCTTAACCCTATACCCTTATATAACCCCTACAGATCCCTTTAAAGGGATCCTTAAAGGAACCCTTATAACTACCCATGAACCTCCAAGTATGCTGGCAGGTCCAGGTAAGCTCTGCTTGGAGCCTTACCCTCGAGCCCAAAACTCCTTAAGTTCAAGAACATCCCTTTTGACCCAACTTGGAAGGGCAGGGGACTTAGTAAGTAGGTTATAAGTAGAGTTATAAGTGCCCTAAATGGAGTTACGTCAATTACAACCCTACTTATAACCTACTTGCTAAGTCCCCTGCCCTTCCAAGAAAGAGCCCAATACCCTTAAGTAAGGAATATAGCTTAAATCATCAGGGGCTTCATATTATAATTGAAGCGATATTCTCCTTAATTGAGGGTTATTGGGCTCTCTGGGAATATCCCTTATGAGTTCGGCTGTAGGGTGAGGGACGTTCAGAGTTTTGCGATGTTTCACTGATTTCAGCTCGGGATTTCCTTAACCAGATACATTAGTTACACCTGTTTAAAAAGCTTTAACCAAACAAGTTAGTTACGTTTTTAACGAACTTTGTAACAAGGAAGTCATGATTAGGAAGCCTAAAGTTCTTCGGGGCAGTGGTGATTGCAGAAGCCTCACCACTTCGCTTCGGGTGTCGGGAGTTTCTATGCTTTAGAAGTCTTCTGAATTGCTCACCCAGACCCCCGGGAGGATCCAGAAAGTACATCCCCTAATTTGGGCCGCTATACTGCTGAGGGTACTTTATAGGAACCCCCATTACGGGATCTACTTTTGCGATCCTCCCGGGGGTCTGGGCAGACGGGGATTTTATGCAGCGGCGAGCGATTTCAGCTCGTCTTTGCCAGAACGACCTGTGCCAGCTTCATCTTGGCTGTGTCCCAGGTGTCCTCCGAGGTGGAGAACTCCCTTTCAAAGCTTGTGGTGGCGCGCCAAAGGGTAACTGAAGAGGTGCCCGCCAGGACAAGTCGCATGGCACACTGCACCGGCCCCTTAACCTGCATTCATGCCCAGACCCCCGGGAGGATCTAGAAAGTAGATCCCCTAATTTGGGGCCCTATACTACTAGGGTACTCTATAGGAACCACCATTACGGGATCTACTTATTGCATCCTTGCTGGGGTTTGGGTGTCGCTGCTTGCTTGGGAGCATCCAAAGCTCCAGGCAGACCTCAACGAATGCGATGGCTTCAAGCAGTCGCTCAAGGGAATGCATGCTCGCACCAATCATTCCTAGAAGGTAGTTCTCTAAATTAGGGTCCCTTTGTAGGTCGCCCAAAATACTACTGCACCCTTATAACAGGAGCCTAAAAGGGACCCTGATTTAGAGAACTACCCGTACGAAATTGCGCCCAAGGAGCAAATCTGCTTTGCAGAAGTTGCCTACGAGCCAAGAGCGTCCCAGTCGCCGTGCTTGCCCCCTCCTTTAAGGGTTCCTTTAAGGGTCCCTTTAAGGGATCTATAGGGTGTTAGGGTCTAGGGTTTAGGGGAGGATCCAAAAAGTAGATCCCACAATACAAAGTACCCTGAGTAGTATAGGGCCCCAAGTTAGGGGATCTACTTTCTAGATCCTCCCGAAATTCAGGGTGAACTCTAAAGAATTGTAACATAAGGGGCCTTGAGAATAACAACAGAAGTGTGGGGTATATCGGTATATCAGTATAAGAGTTGCACTACTATTACGTCATGTTTCTGTCTGAGGCTCCCACCTACGATCTCTTTGTATCTTCCGGCCTCCGACCCTGAATCCTTAAACTCTTTAACCCCGAACCCCTAAGCCCTGAACTCTAACCCCTTAAGCCCTAAGCCCCCCCCTCCCTCCGCGAGATGCTTCAAGGAAGGGAAGACTCTGTCCCTGAGTTAGAGAACTACCCTTATAACTAATAAGACCCTTATAGAAACCCTTATTGCTCCTGTTAAGGAGCCCCAACGCCCTAAGGCCCCCCTCCCTCCGCGAGATGCTTCAAGGAAGCGAAGACTCTGTCAGCGCAGCACTTGGGCAGCTGGCAGAGGAAGAAGCCTGAAACTCGCCGGGAGGGACCGGTGAATACTTAGAGGGGCAGGGGCCTTAGTAAGTAGGTTATAAGTAGGGTTTTAATTGGGGTAACTCCATTTAGGGCACTTATAACTCTACTTATAACCTACTTACTAAGTCCCCTGCCCTTGTGAGTAGGGTTATTTGCTGGTTTGGGTCTCCCTAAACCTCCAAAAAGGAGGCAAAACAATGGCCCGGAGCCTACAAAGGGCGATTTTGTTTCGAATGGATCTTTGGGTGTAGGGTTTGCTTTTTGCGGGACGCGGGCATGGCCACCGCACGCACCAAAGAATTACAAAACACACACACACACAGAGTATCTACAACAAAAGCCATCATACAATGCCTGTCAGCTTCCGTCCCAACCCGTGAAAAATTGCTCTACACCCTCAAGCCCCAAAACCCTAGCCATGAACTCTCAAACCTAAAGCCCTGAACCCTAAGCGCTGCTAGAATTCTTACACGTGCCCCAAAACCATCAATCTATAAATCCTGGAACCTTACAGCCTACCGGATCCTAAGCCATAAAAGGTTGTCGGATAAAACCTAAATCCTAAACCCCTAAACCCCAGAGCCCCAAGTCCTAAACACCGGCATCGACAACTCTAAAAGCGCAAAAAATGCAAGCGGGAAAGTTGGAACATTCAATATCCGTTCAATCTCTAACTCAACCCTGACCGTTAATCCTTAAACCAGGCGCCGACTTTTCCGATAATTACCCTAATTACCCTAATAAACCACCCTGAACCCACTCCCAGCTCGATAGGCTGAGCCCCAAAACCCGTTCTGCGACAATCATGTAGACCCTGAATAGTAAGCCCCGCTCCCGGACACGAATACGGGTTATCCTTTGGCTCATCTTTTTCGGGCACTTGGGGAAATTGACAAACCCGAAACCCTGAAAGGAACCTTTAAAGGAACCCTTTGATGGAACATCGTACCTTTACGAAAGACTTACAGGGATCCTTATACATTATGACATGGGTACCCTTGTCCCCCTGTTCGAGGGAACCCGAAACTGGCTTCTCTATAGCGGTTCTTTTTCTGTCTTTTTTTAGGTCGTTGTTTTGTATATAGACAACTAGAGCGCAGAAGGTGAAATATAGAATTTGGAAACCTGATTGTTCAACTTCATTCGCAGTAGAATCTCTGAGCTTTGTTTGAGCAGCCACCTTTTTTGAAGTGTTCAGAAACAAGTTATTGGTTGCACCATGGCAAGATTATTCTCCAAACTTTGCAGCCACGGTTCAGAAACATGGTTTTCATCATTTAATCAGAAATAGCAGGTCGCCCCCAGGTGTGTGCTGCACGGTTTAGAAATATGGCTTTGGTGGCTGAAACAGCCAAAAAAAACAGGTCGCACCCAGGTGCGTTCTGTTCCTGGCCACACAAATCTTTATATTGTGCAGGCACGGTTTAGAAATATGGCTTTGGTGGCTGAAACAGCAAAAAAAAACAGGTCGCACCCAGGTGCGTTCTGTTCCTGGCCACACAAATCTTTATATTGTGCAGGCACGGTTCAGAAACATGGTTTTGGTGGCTGAAATAGCCAAAAAAAACAGGTCGCACCCAGGTGCGTTCTGTTCGCGGCCACATGTTTCTTGATTTTGTTTTGCCTTTTCCAAGTACGACTTTGTTCCTAGACTGAATGACCTTAAACTCTTAAAGCACGAAGATGCATTATGCATTGTCCTGCCAGGCACAGGTATACCGGCCACAGAATTGCATGATGTATCGGCAGCCATCATGATGAGCAAACTTTAAACCCGAAGACTGAACACTACACCGCCTACGCCCTATAAGCCCTAAACGCCCGAACCCTAAACGCCCAAACCACTACTAAATCGACGGCTTCAGTGGGGTTGGGTTAGAGTACAGGCAGTCCTACTATATAGGGGTAACGCTTAAAGTCGTAGATAACTACATCAAATGGGGAAATAGCAAATGGACTGATGCAGTCCGGTAGGATGAATATAGATAGTTTAGGTTTGCGTAGCAAATGGGCTGATGCAGTCTGCTAGGTTTTGGCTAATGGGCTGATGCAGTCCGGTAGGTCTAGGCTAAGACATTCGTTTAAACCAAATGGACTGATGCAGTCCGGTAGGTATAGGCTTAGGACCTTCGATACATCTATGGTTTTTGACAAATGGACTGATGCAGTCCGGTAGGTATAAAGGGTTCCGGGTTAGGATTCGATATATCTACGGTTCATTACAAATGGACTGATGCAGTCCAGTATAGTCAGTATATAGAGTTAGCTTGCCGGTGCTTAGCTGTGTGCCTTTGTGTCTCGGGTTGGTGGGGGTGGGGTGGTGTGGGGGGTCGGTAGCTTGACTTGAAATCATATAGGTGTGTGGGGGCTGCGGGGACTGCCCACGGACAAAAAAAGGGGAGAAGCAGAGACAGAGAGAAAGAGAGAGAGAGAGAGAGAGAAGAGATAAAGAAAAAAACCGCAAAGTATTGCTTCTCAAATCCAACATCTTTGCCCGGACCATTGTCGTAGAGAACACGAAAAGAGGAAACATGAGCATTTCCCGAACCCACCACAAATCAAGAATGACTCCGGCGTTAAGAGATCGAAACTGCGCCCTTAAAGGCTCGGGGCTTGCGTTTTTTGGGGTTGGGTTCGTGACCCAGGCGCTTTAGGGATTGAGTGCTTTTTGTTTGGAGATTCAGGGTGTAGGGGGTTGGTACCTAGTGGCCTAGTGATCCATTAGTGATGCATGGTTTCATTATGATTGTGACCAGCCAAACAAAGACCCATCAGTACCCAGTGCATCTTGCAGAGCTTGCTGCAAGTTCCAGTTGGCGAGTCCTCGGCTGAGTGAATCCGCTTTTGTGGTGAGTCCAGAAACATATGACACGGCTGGGTATGAGTGTGCTGAATAACAAGCCTGTATTGAAGTACGTAGGTAGCCCCAAGGCGCTGAAAAAGCAGCCTGTAATAGAGCAAGTATAGGGCGCTGAACAAGCAGCCCGTGCTGGAGTCATGGGCGGGGCTCGTTTTCTGGTGCCCACATGAAACACGCCATACGCTAAGGATTTGAATCACTGCGCCACAGCGACTAGGCAGGCGCCTAGCATTTGCTGGAAGGGGCTCTTTCACTTGATGAACTAGTAAAGTCTCATCTGCTACAAAGTCTGGTTGCGCAGGGATTCTTTGGAAGGAGTATAGGTCCACATGCCGGGTCATCGTACTCAGGTGCTGAGCCACGCAAGAGGCGGCACGTTACTCAGTGGGCAGCCCTCAGTTGATGTTGGGATGGAAAAGGCGCTGAAGAAGCAGCCTCCAGGGCGCTGAAGAAGCAGCCCGAATAACAGGTTTCAGGCTGAGGATGGGATGGAAGGCGCTGAGTAAGCAGCCTCAGAGGGCTCTGAACAAGCAGCCCCCATGAAACAGGCTTGAAGCTCGTGACGGGATGGAAGGCGCTGAACAAGCAGCCTGAAAGGGCACTGATTAAGCAGCCCTGCTGGCCTCATACTGATCCAGTGAAATAGAATTGCCTCGTCGTTGGTGTTCAAAGGCGTGCGCCTGATCTCGGCCTTCCTGCGCCACGGCAATGGCCAGGAGCCCGGGCTTGGCCACGGTCAGATGCGAGCCGTTGTTGTTGCTGATGGCATGTTTGATTGAATCTTGGATTGATTCTGGGCCGCATGTTGTGGCTTAGTGCGCCGGAAGATCACGCATGACATGAGGCCAGAAACAGCCTAGAACATCATCAGGGCATCGAGCAGCCTAGAGCGGCAACCGGCAGACTGAAGCTTAGGGCACCAGCCACAGCACTTGCACCAGCAAAAGCACCGGCACCTGGCACCAGCCACAGCACTTGCAGCAGCACGGCACCAGCACAGCAACAGCACCAGCGACAGCACAAGCAGCAGCAACAGCGGCTCCGAAGCCATGGGGCGTTCGCGGAAAGACAACCATGGATCGTGGCAGGGGAGCGGAGAGCACAACCCCGCGAAGAGGAAGTTCAGAGGCTCCCGACTCTTGGTTCAAATTGGCTTCAACAACGACTCGACAATAAACACCAGTGCACAACGTACTGTTTGGATTTAAGGGAAGACACCTGCTCAGCGACTACGCCTCGCAGATCGCGCAGCGGATCGCGCGCAAGAGGCTGAAGAAGCGTGGCAGGACGGGGTGCCGGTTGTTAGAAGAGGGGAAGGGCGCTGAGCAAGCAGCCCACAAAAGGCGCTGAACAAGCAGCCTATATAACATAGAACCCAGGCTTGATGTGCAGGCGCTGAGTAAGCAGCCTGAGGGAAGGTTTCAGACCAAACCAACCCATGAGGAAGCCTGGGGCCGCGCGGAGATGCGAGCCGAGCAGGCGAGGCACGCTCACATGGCTGCGGAGGGGTTCTGCCGCAAGAGCCACACATCACAGGCAGACGAAGCGGCTGGAACAGCCGGCCGTGAGGCGAAGCGGAGCTCGGTGCAGCTCCACAATGAGAGAGTCGAGAACATGAAGCGCGAGGCCGGATGAATTGTGCGCACTGCCAAGGTAACGCCAGACAGCATGCCCTTTTCTCAGGAGCAGCACAAGGCGACTCTCAAGAAGATGGAGGCGCGACGAATTTTGCATTGCCAAGATGGCGCCAGACAGACTGCCCTGTTGTCAGGAGGAGAAGAGCCGCGAGTTGCTGAAACAGCAGGCCCGATGAAGCTGACTGCATTTGCGAGATCGCAGTAGACAGACGGCCCGTTCCCAGGAGAAGACGCAGCTGCAGCTGCAGCACCGCGACCAGGAATGGACGGCAGCTGTGAAGCACCGCGATGCATGGCACTTCGGGGTGCGGAAGTCCTTGAATGACGACCTCGAGGACGGACAGGACATTTAGTTCCATTAAGCTTTCTGAGTGACGCTGGCAGGAGTCGCAGTCGCAGCGGCGGATTTTGGCCGGGCGCTTGCAGGACGAGCAGGAGGCGGCTCGCAAGGACTGCCCTTTGCCAGCCTCTTGTGAAAGTTCTGACAGCCTTGAGCGCCAGGACAGAAAGGAAGCGCGGGCCGAATTGCTCAGCGAGCAGGCGAAAAACATCGCCTTGGAGGCGCGGTTAACTACAGCAGGTTACGCGGCACCACCCTGGAGCATTCTGGCAGGTGCAGATGATCGGCCGCAAGAGAGGCGGCGGTGGCGGCCGTGAGGGAGGCTCCGGCGGCTATGCCGGAGTTGGGGGTAGTAGTGCCAGCGGCAAACGCAGGTGACTGCAGGACAGTTTAATTTTCAGGGAGCCCAGTACGCCAATATGAGGATCCTGACTGTCGCTGTCGCACGAGGGGTGTAGCACACAGCACCAACAGCAACAGCACCAGCAACAGCAGCAGCAACAGCACCAGCCACAGCACCAGCAACAGCACCGGCACCAGCCACAGCACCAGCAACAGCAGCGGCAGCAGCCACGCCACCAGCAACAGCACCGGCATCAGCCACAGACAGTGGCTGCAACAGCCATGGGGCTTGGGCTTTCGGGTTTGCCGCGGATTAGCCGAGGTGGCTTAATTATATAGCATTTCGAGATGTGAATGCAAAGCTCCATGCGGGGGGAACGGCGGCAATAGCAGCAGAACATTCCCGCACTAGACAGGAGACTAGATAAGAAGGAAGATGTAGGAGAAGACAAACCCGAGAACCCGAGTCTTAGTGGCCACGTTTGTGCTGCTGGAGCTGAAGCATGCGGCACCGGGTGAAAAGAGCCGATCTTCACATGTGAATCTCACGGAACATACAGAGCACTTGCTGATGTGGGCGCATGCTAACTGCAGAGCCCACCTTACGACATAATTGCTGCCCAGGCGTCTCTTCTTGCTCTCTGCTGACTGGGTCGCATTGCGTTGCGGCCTCATCGCATGTAGTTGCATGTTATAAAGCCCATACGGCGCTGAAGAAGCAGCCGTGTCGCCGTGGCGCTGAACAAGCAGCCAGTTAGTTCTTGTGTGCTGAAGTGGTTGTTACACCGTGCCTGTGTTGAAGGGGTTTTTATAATGACTGATGTCTGTGCGGCGCTGAAGAAGCAGCTGTGTCGACGTGGCGCTGATTAAGCAGCCAGTTGTTGTGTCTTCTTGGCGAATCAGAGAACCTTATAGTCCCTTGACATCAGATATAATCTTGGCTGCTTGCTCAGCGCCAGATTTCATGACCTTATTGGGAACCCTGGAACCGACATCAGATATAACCTTGGCTGCTTGCTCAGCGCCAGATTTCATGACCTTATTGGAAACCCTTGAACCCTCCAGTTTCGAAACGCCCCTGTAGTCATGAAATCATCATGACCTGTGGGGCGCTGAACAAGCAGCCGTGTCGACGTGGCGCTGAACAAGCAGCCAGTTGTTGTGTCTTTGTGCCCGAACCCCCCTCAACCCCCCCCCCCCCCCCCCCCCCACCCCCCCCCCAAACCCCCCCCAAACCCCCCCGAACCACCCCCCCCAAACCCCCCCAAACCCCCCCGAACCCCCCCGAACCCCCCTCAACCCCCCCTTTCCCGGTAGTCACCAAACCCTGTTATTAGTGGGAAACCCCCCAGTTCTCAAACCCCCCGGGAAAGCAAACCCAAAACACAACCGGGCCCCACGAGGCCCCGGAAGCCGGAAAAACCAGACTTCCGTCCAAGTCTGGTTTCGAGGTCTGGTTTCGTGTTCGGGTAATTTTCGTCCTGCCCGACGAAGCCTAAGGCATGATGGGAATGGCTGGCAAAACAGCACTGGCTCAATTACATAGTCTGGTTGCCTCCCTCTGTACAGAAATGGCTCCAAAGCTCAAAACGGGCACACGAGGGCCTGCCAGGAAAAGGGATTCCCCAATCAAGCTATGCTGTGCTTACAAGCGATGCAAGAGTGGAATCGATGTTAAAAATATCGGCAAAGACCTGCAAGTGAAGAAGAACAAGGTGAACCTTGAGAAATGCCGTGACTCGCAGCATGCAGCCGCTAAGGTGATTCGCTTTTGCTGCCTTCGCCACAAAACGCTGTGCCTGAATCCAAAGCCAGAGCCGGCTAAGAAACGGGGGCCCCGAACGACTTTGAACAAGAAGCAGATTCTTCATTTGATGGAGGTGCTGAGGCAAGACGGGGCGCCCTGGGTTTGCGTGGCAATTCTCATTCAGCTTGCTCTTGCCGAACGTGGCGGGGCCACGATGCAGTGTCGGTTCCGCTGGCTCCAGAACTTAGCGCCTGAGGATCACGGAGTCCCACAGATCTCTGTGGAAAAGGTGAACCGCAAGACAAACGCGCGGGACGTGCCGATCCCGGCGGCCCTGGCCAGCTTGCTGCATCGATGGCTGCATGACGCACCCTTATGTGGCTGTAACAGCCAGTGGCCGTTCCAGAATCAGGACACCGCGCCAGACAACTACCTTTTTGCTTCCCGTACAGTATCTGGCGAGAGAGTATGGAATCAACCCATGACCCGAGAGGCATATCAGCTAAGATTGAGAAGAGCAAGCGAGATCATCGGACAGGAGCGAGCCAATACGCGACAGGCAGGGGGGGAGGAGCACTGCTTTGAAAAGGTTGACCTGACGAAGATCGGGACCCATACCTTCAAGCGATCATCCATCACGCTCTTATCAGCGATTTGCACCTCCCCAGCGGTTCTAGAAGCAATATCGGCCACATCAAGCGGGACTTTGGACAGATATTACGATGATCCCACTCCAGATAGACAGATCCAAGCTTTGGATACTGCATTCGGCCCGGTCTGGCGAAGAATGACTGGGAAAAGCACTCCTTTGGAGGCTGCCAGCACCGAACCTCCCAAGAGAAAGCGGTCTGCAGATCCGTCGGACCTGAGCGGTGCGGCAGATGTCGATGCTGATGAGATTCGATTCTGTGCTAGATGTGGCGAACCACGTACAGATCTCAGATGGAAGGGGTGCCCGTTTTGCTGCAGACCTTACAAGTGAGCGGCCTCTTCACTCTGATGGGAATCTCATCTTTCAGCCACTCTGCAATATTGGTCCACGATGTCGTCGGCTGCACAATGTTTCACAAACCCCTTTCTGAATTCAAGCTCCTGGAAGAAACTTCTGGGATGCTGCATCGAGGTTAATGGCGAGATCGATGTCCAACCCCACTCCATCTGAAATGCAGAAAGGAAGCCCAAACCTGAATTACAAGATGGTTTAGTCTCACCAGCGTGTGCCTGCACAGGTAGACTACGGTCATCACGCTTCCAAAAAAAAAACCCTAAATCCCCAAGCATGGTTACCCACATTCTTAAGCCTTCAAGTCAATCCCTGAACCAACCAAGAGCCCACGCCAGGTCAACAAGGCCCTCACGCGATGCTTTCCGGAGCTCCGTGGCAGTCTCAGGGGCTGACGACTGACGATGCCTGGGTTGCGGGTCCATCGAACAGTTCACGAAGTGAAAAATACTAAGAAGTTGCTGCTGCGTATAGTGGCTAGGGTGAATTAGGTCTACCTCTTTGTCCGACTGTATATAGCTAAAGAAAACAGAGATACAAACGCACACACACACACACACACACTGACACACACACACACACACACACACTCACACACACACACACTGCTTGCTCAGCGGCAGATTTCATGACCTTATTGGAAACCCTGGAACCCTCCAGTTTCGAAACCCCGAAACCCCCCCTATACTCATGAAATCATGTGGCCCGTGTAGTCATGAATCATCATGACCTGTGCGGCGCTGAAGAAGCAGCCGTGTCGACGTGGCGCTGAAAAAGCAGCCAATTGTTGTGTCTTGTTGTGCTCGAACCCCCCTCAATTCACCCCCCCCCTGTAGTCACCAAACCGACCGGGGGTGCTCTTGTCTTGCAGGGAAACGAATTGTTGCGATTACCTAGCGCCCCCAAGCCTGCATGCCTCTGCTGGGTTCTTCCTCCGTGAAAGATACCCAAATTTGTAGCAATCGATGATTAGACTGGCTCGCGACCACGCCATTTTTTGTAAAGCCTCGCAACACCGCTTTCAGGCTTTCAGCCCGCTTTGATTGCCAGCTTTGCCATCCGTCTCCTACCCAAGGATGTCAAGACCTCCCACAGCAATGCCTCCAGCACTGTCTGTGTGATGCCATTGCCCAAGGCAGTGCCCAGCTGTCGCTCACTCAAAATGCGGTCCCATTTGACTTTCAAAGGGTTCAGACCCTGTGCCCTCATCAGTTCTGTGACGCTCAACTGCCGGCGCAGGCCGGTCACGAAGTGAGGACAGCTACCGCCCCGACTCGCCGTCAAGCACGGAAGCCTGTTCAGAACGCTGTAAGGTCTGGACGGCGAGGCCCCGATATCAACGGCCACGTACTTCTTGTAAACGTCAATCCCTCTCTTGTTGAACTTCAGCTCTGCAGCCTCCAAGTTCCTCTTGGCCACGCGGTTCGCCGGCATGTCCTGGATTCTTCCTCTGATTTTCGTGTCCAAGATACTCTTGAGACTGACTTTGCGCTGCACCTTCGGAAAACAAAACGGCTGCTTCATCTTGGACCGTGCGATCCCCACGATGAAGAGCCGTGTGCGATTCTGAGACAGGGCAGAGATAACGGGACACCAGCTACAACATCATAAACAACCGGTCTAGCGGGGACCTAAGATTTAGACAAAACACATTCCCTCCCACAAGGCCTGCGGCACACCGTAGTGCAGAGAGTTCAAAACTTTCCACTGAAGCACGTAGTGGCCCGGATTCTTCGTCTTCTTCTTCTTCTTCAGCTTCTTTGCGTCCAGGCTTTTCTTTGCGTTGTGCTTGGCTGTACGCAGTCGCTTGATTGACCGCAGCTTCCTGATAATCTTGTCGAAAGTCTTGCGATGTCTCTCTAGGAGGCCCCCGACGTTCTCCAGGATGAAGGCCGCTGGCTTGTGCTGTTGCAGCCACTTCACAATGGCGAAGGCGACAGAGCCGCGGGCATCGCCTTCGCCACCGCCGTCGCCGGCAGCACTGAAGGGCTGGCACGGAAACCCTGCCACAAAGAGATCTGCCCTTCCTCCTGTTGCCAGGAACTTGCGACTGTTGCAGTCACTGACCACGACGGCCGGGCCATGATTGCGCTTGAGAAACCGACGCATGTGCTCCAGCTTCTCACAGGCCATCAAAAGCTTGTGAGGCACACCCATTGCCTTCAGGGCAAAACATTCTGTGCCCAAGCCCGAGCAGGCGCTGACGACACGCAGCGGCTCAGACATCTTTTCCCGAAGTTACGGATCTACAAATGCTGACTTCCCTTACCTAGTTTGCTCTATCGACCAGATGCCGAAGTTACGGATCTACTTTTGCTGACTTCCCTTACCTAGTTTGCTCTATCGACCAGAGGCCGAAGTTGCGGATCTACTTTTGCTGACTTCCCTTACCTAGTTTGCTCTATCGACCAGAGGCCGAAGTTACGGATCTACTTTGGCCGACGTCCCTCACCTAGTCTGCTCCGTCGACCAGAGGCCGCAAACCTTGGAGACCGGCCGGGTACGACCACTTGAGCAAAGCTGCAACATTGCAAGAATCAGAATGCTTTGTCAAGGTGGTGAATACTGTGACTTTGTGTTGCAGCTATGTGACTAAGTGAGGACGATACCGTGAATCTCATTCCATTGCGCAAGCCCGACACATCAACAACCTCTGCCACCTCGCAAGGCACAAGCATGCTGCTAAATAGTCTGCCGTTTGTAATACCTTGCACAGCCTTCTCCATGTGCAACACAATCAGACATCCTACATGCGCCACAGTGTCTATGCGAAACCCAGAAAAGTCGCTGCTGTTTCCATCTGCTGCTTCCCCGCTCACAGCTGCCATCCCAAGACGCAGTTCGCATACTGCGCCTACCGGCCAATTGGGCTCTGACCTGCCTTTTCTTCTGTCCCTGACCAGGAGCGATGCCCTCTTCCTGTCTCTCCCTCTCTCTCTCTCTCTCTCTCTATCTTTAGTCTGGGTAAACCAGTCTCTCGACTTTCACGTTTGAAGAACAGATATTGCCAGTGCCCAATTGCGCCGAAAAGCACCTAGTCCATGTTGCCAACTATGTTCAACCAGCGGCATTCTGCCTCCGAAAGGTCCTTGGCCCGGAGCTGCAACAGTTGCCTGTACTTCAAGCGATAACAATCGTCGTCATTCAGGGAACCGCTGTTGGCCATAGCAAAAGAGACCAAACCCGCGACATTGATTGCAGTCCTGGCCGGCAGCATTGTCCGGCTACGTCGTTGGATCTTGTCGAAGAAAGCATGGCCGACCCCCAAGACATCGTGGACCTTTGACATGTCGTTGCGAAACAATGTCTGCAAATGGACTTTCTGCTGCTCCAGCAACTGCTTGAAGTTGTATGGTGACTGCTCCAGCCGCTGCGGATCACTGGCCGACTGCTTTCTCTGCTTCGCCTCGTGCTCCCAGATGAAACTCTTGCTCCTGCTGCTGGGCCTGGTCTTCATCGGGAGCCTTCGAACAGCGACCAGCCTGTTCGTCGACCCTCGCTGGCTGGGTCGGCACTTCCAGCACACCTTGTCATGACGGCGGTGCGTGTAGTTGATCCGGCAGCGAACACACTTCCAAGGCATGGCAGGAGAAGCACTGCAGCAGCACGCCCCCAAAAAGTGTATGCTTTCAGTTTTAGAGTGGGTAATATTATCCCAAAAAGTGTAAAGTGTATGTATCCACTCAGCTACTAAGTTGGCTCAGTTTGCACGGTAGCTTCAGCACGTCCTAGTAGCAAACTGAAACATCTTGCGGTGTCACTAGCACGATGGGTCAAGCCACACGATGACGCAGTTCTGTGTTGGATCCATGCACACTGGAACATCTGGAAAATAGCGGGTTGCTTCCAAAGTTTGTAAAGTTTGTGCCAGATGCAATCGCAAGAAATACGTAGCTTTGAGGAGTGGCCCCACGAGCCCCCGTCCTGGAGCCTGAGTGCAGTACAGCACGTGTCAAGCATCTTGCTGTACAGCCTTTTCAAAACATCGGACGTCACGTCATGTCATAGTGCTTCAACGCAGGTATTCTTGTTCCATATGAGCTTAGACAGGCCACTGGCCACATGAAATCACGAGATACCAAGCGATGGGACGCGGCAAGGACAGCGGATGGTGTCTATTCCTGAAGCACTTGCTGACGCAGACAGTAGGCTCATGCAGTACGAGTCCGGGCAAGATTGTGTGAAGGTAAGCAGGCCAGACTCAAGTCTATGCGGAATCCATGGTCTGACAGCCTGGAAACGATTCCGTACGTAACAGGTAACATTGCGGAGGAATATGGACAGGCGACCGACTACAAGGCATCTCAACTCCGACGAAGCAAATCTTCTCGCTAGGCATGGCACTCGGCACTCGCCAGTCTTGCAACTCTGAGAACATGAGCGTGTCTTCCCAGCAATTCGTTCAGGCTCATTTTTTGCTTGCAGTGCGTGCGCAGGCGGCAAGGGATCTGAACTTCACCCCTCTAGCAGGCAACGTGCAGTGGCCGGTTCAATGTACTCAGACGGCAGGATCTAGGCCGCTGTGGGATTTTTGGTTCCAGACTTATCCAGTGACCGGCCAGCAGCATGCTCTGAGCCTGCGAAGACTTCAGAAATCGTGGTGGGAATTTGGCGGACTCTCAAAATGGGATGGGCTGGCCAACTTGCTTCAAGTAGCTGATAATTTACAAGCACGACCCTGAATGCACTTGCCTTTGTATGTAGCATTCTGTGCACCTACAGACACGCAACCGCAAGCTCACAAATGAGCTGTATCAGCCAAGCCCTGCCCGAATCCGCTGTGACAGCGATGGCAAATCGAATCTCACTCGTCGCTGACATCCTCGTCCTCGTCCTCATCCTCCTCGTCGTTGTCCTCTTCGGCGTCATCGTTCTCGTCATCCTCTTCCTCGGGCTCCTCCTCGACGACCTTCTTGGTCTTCTTCTTCTTAGTCTTTGTCTCCTTGGGATCCTTGCCACCCTTGGACTTTCTCTTCCTGCCCTTGCCGGTCGACTTCGCGACGGGCCTCGTCACCTTCTTCTTCTTCACATTCTTGCGGCTGCTGCCGATGATCTTGGCCAGTGCTGCCTCGTACAAGGCATCCTGCGGATCCCTCATTGCCGAGAACACACACTGTAGCAGCCGCTCGTGCAACGCCTTCCCATGCTTCTCGTTGAAGACGACGGCCAAGCAGGGGATCTGCGACCTTACCGCTGCCATGCAACACGTCTCGTCGAGAGTGGTCAGGCAGATCAGGCCGTTGAGGCTGTACGAGTGCACCAACTCTTCCTGGTTTTCTCGCACAACGCTGCTTGAAATTTAGACTGCTTTCTGAATCGCTCATGGAAAAAGCCCCCAGCACAGGATATGAAGACGGCACTTACCATTGTGCTGCACGACTCAATGGCCAGTCTTGGGTCTAGAACGGACCAGGTTTTGCTTCCCGATACCGACATGAGGATGCTCGGGGTGTGACCTGTCATGTTGTACTCTCCTCGCTTAGATCTTCGAGTCTGGGATGTGGAGCATGCGGTGGAGTTGAACCGTGCGCCCACCACGACAAGCCCAAGTTGGGATTAGGGTTGCCTTGCCGAGTCACCAGACAAGGGCTCGGGCTACAAACCGAGTGCTCCAACAAAGCCTGCGGCTGGCTCAAAACTAGCAACAAGCAAATCCCCTCTCCTGAAGAGAGAGGGTGCTTCGACCCAGGACCCTGGACCAGCGGTGAACTCCGGGCATGCTGTGTTTTTCCTTTTTTCCTTGCTGATGTGCCAGGACAGGATTCTTCTACAGGTGGGTCTTGCGGAAGCAAAGGCCTCGTGCTGCAATGGATTCATTTTCCTGATAATAGTCAACTCCAACGCCTCCCAAACCCGACAAGACCCCAAGCAACAATAGTTTAAAGGCTCTGGGGCTGTGACCTCAGAACTCGGACCGTCAAGTAGCTATGTGTGAGGCCGAGATTCCCAGAGTTCGACTGGCAAAGTGTGCCAACAGACCGGTACACGATCTTGCGACAAGTCCGGTCGCTCCGTCTTCTCCTCATCTGGGATCGTGCCACCTGCGCGGACAACGCCGCCTCCTGCGATGATGTTCGACTTCTCTTTCTTGTTGACAAGCCAAAGCTGGTCGTACGGAGGCACGCCGATTCCCTGAATCACATTCGTGGCAGGACTTGTGCTGGTAAAGTGCATCCGCTCCTGCAGGTCCGGGGGCACCATGGTGATGTCCGGAGAAGCGCACACCACAGCACCCTGAACCAAAGCAAGCACTCCCTGCTTCTTGCCTCGGCGCTGTTGCAGCGACTCTTCATCGAACTGCAGAAACAACGTCTCGCGCCGCTTCGGAAGTGCTTTTCCATTCCCATCCGTCATGCACTTGAGAAACGTTTCATTGTGCCCGAAATGCCCAGCATTAAAGCAACAAAAAGAGCATGTTGGAAGGAAAGCTCTCATCTCCCTCGCCGTTCCGACCCAAGATGCCGTTGAAGTACTTCCGCATGTGCTCGTACCGAAATCTCGGGGTACGACAGTGGGGAAGCGAATCGCTCTCGCCTGCGTGCTGCACGGCATACATCACGCCCACTCTGCTCATCTTCCACACGGACTTCTCCTTCAGCATGTCCACGAACTCCGAGCCGGACTCCACCTCAGTGACCGTTGTGATGTAGCGCCGGACGAGTGAGTCTGCCTTCTCTAGGAAGCCTTCGACAGCGCTGTCGGTGTCTTTCTCCAGCTCCTCCGCCGTCAAGACGGAGGTGAGCATGTCCGCGAAGCCCGCCTCCTCCTCTGCTGTTCCAGCGGCTGGCGCACGCGCTGTTCCAGCGGCCGCAGCAACAGCCTGTGCTCAGATGGCCATGACTGAATGACTGTGCATCACTTGCAACATGTCAGCTGCACTCACGCGTCTGTTGATATCCACTGGTGCTCTTAAACTGTCTTACTACACTACGACCTGCAAACATGCAAAGCCCGTGCCTCTGGGGCATGCTGCTGCACGTCCTCCTCGATACGGAGTATCTCCGACTGGAAGGGCTCCGTCGCGAAGAGCTCGGCAGCAGTCTTCCCACTCTTCATGAGATGCCTCAGCTGCCCGTCGAAGCGCGGGCCAAAGATGACTCCGCGCATGAAGTCAAGGATCTCCTGCGAGCCTGGCTGGACGCTGCCCTTCCACGCGGAGTTCTTGTCGAAAAACTTCGCAGCTCTGCCGGGCGAGCTCACCGAACGGATCACCGCCTGTCATTCTGTCATATTATGCAATGAACCTCTGCCCCATCCAGTTCAGGCTTCGATTCCCCGAGAGAAAGAACCCGTTTTGGTCAAGTCGCGAGTGCTGCAGAAACACTTGCCTAAGCCCTGAATCTGCATCCAAAGTTTGAAAAGGATGGAACGCTCTGAACACTACATCCGCCCCAGAGTGTCTTTGCCCTCGCCCGACCTTGGACTCCGCGTCCAAGGCTTGCTGTTCCAGCCACTGATGCAAGAGGTGCTCAAGCATCTTCTGCTTCTCCAGCATGACGTCCAGCAGCCCTCTGTTGTTGGTGGTCTTGCCAGTCAAGTTCCTCGCGGACATTTCGCCGGAGGTGGCGAATTTCCGGTCAACATAGAACTTGATGGCATCCACCGCCCAGGCCAGTTGGCCGGCATCTTTGGTCTTCGCCATGAGTGCCTCGAGCTGGGACATGCTGTAAAACGGGCTGAGCTTCCCGTACTCGCGCTCGCAGGCCAGAATGATCTGCTTCACCTCATCCACGGCCAAGACATTCTCCAAGACTTTGAAGGCGTTTTTGATCTCAGACGCACACCGTTGAATGCATTCAGACGAACAGCTTTGGAATTACGGGCGAGGCTTCGTGGGGATCGTGTAGTCTTCCTGCTATGTTTTGCTTTTCTCCAGCCCACTGGCTATTTAGAGTCTTGCCAATCAAACCAAAGGGACATAAGTCTCGGACGTCACATCTTCTTCGCCGGATGTCGTTGGCAGCTCCTTCATGAACTGCTGTGCCAGCTGCGCTGGGTCGCATCCACCCGGTCCGTGGCTTTTCAGCTTGCGCAACCTGAAGCCTTCGAGCTCGAAGATCCGTTGGATCGCCGATCTGCCCACGAGCTTGAACGACTTCACTACCTTTGCTGGATAACTTCGGAAAGGAGCTTGCCTTAAAACGCAAACTGTCAAACCGATGCATTTCAAAAACTATTCAGTTCTGTTGCATCCTCTCGAAGATTGGCCATGTGGAAAAACCTTGCGTCTTCGCTGGCTAAAACATGGAATCGGAAGGGGATCGAGGTCAATAATCCTTGGCTCAAAGAACGCATGCCAGGGGAACATGGCGTATAAGTCTACACTTCTGAACCCTGGAGACAAGGTTCGCTTCATTGCTTCCTTGTCCGTGTCATCTGCGCCACTGTCCAACTTCTCGGCCATCCACAACAAGAACGCCTGCTCGTACTCTTCCGGGCCTCAGAGGCACGAAATGCGCACGCAGCTCGCACGCAGCACCTGGACATCAAAGATTCTTCACAGGCTTGGGGGCCGCACTGACGCGGAGCAAGCCCGCGGGGTGATCCAAGGGCGAGGTGTCCATCACCGCGATGGATATCTCAAAGGGATAGTTCTTGAGGGTTCCCTTCTCCCAACGGAAGTTGAAGATCTTGTCCTTGCACTCCATCAGTGCTGTTTCAGCCACCGGTACGTTCCTGCAACACACACAGGAAATACATCGGTGCCTACAAGTGTTTGCAAAGCTAGCCATGTGCCACACGAAACAGACATGAAGCAGTCCGACTGGGGCTGTAGGCGAAATTTATCATGAAGAGGTTGCCAACACAGCGGTAAGTTCCAGCACCAGTCATCGCCCGGTGGTAGTCGCCTGCGTCGAACGCCTTCTCGGAACCGCCGTCGGAGATGTCCAGCGGCTTTTCATTCTGGATGCCTCGCAGCAGATCGTCCAGGGTTTAGGGTTAAATATGCCTGGCGGCAGGTCGTTTGGGCTTTATAGCGTTTAAGCTTCTCTGCCGAGTGGCCGGGGAACTTGTCCAGGATCGTGGCGACGGCATCATTCACCTTGCAGATGAGGGTCTGGTTCACACCTCCATCCCAGTAGCGGTGTTCTTCACATCCCGGCGGGATTTCCGCCGCTTCCCGTGGCTGGGCTGCTCCAGCCACTGGGCCGGCGGCTGGGGCAGGTGCGACTTTCGCCTTTCCTTTGGCGGCCGCCTTGGCGGCCTTGGCCGCGGCCTTCTTCTTCGGATCGCCTGAGTCTGGCAAACTAATTCCACGAGCTTCTTTCCTAATGCGATTTGCTATCCTGCTCTTCCAAGTGGCCCTTGGGTGCCATGATTTTGCAAGGTCAGCGCGACCTGCCACTTCTCGCTAGATCCTGCTTCTAAACGGGTGCCAAGTGAAAGGCACTATGCATCAAGGACTCTCTAACACTTGCCGGTGAGTTAAGTTCTCATTCTGGAATCCGCTTGCGACTGAAGCAACACTTGCCGAGTAGTTCTCAGTCTGGAATCGGTCTGGACTGAAGAGGCTGCGGCATACTGGTCACTGAGCTCAACAAATGGTCTGTGCACTGAGGACTGCAGAGTCAATGTCTTCCGAAGCCAGGATGAGTGAATGACTGCAGACGAGGGGACTCGGAACACACATGACACTTTCTTGCACAGAAATGCAGAATAACCGGGCTTTACCGCAAGACAAAAAAAGACGCGCTATGGTGATCGGCCGACTGTTTATTTGCTACCTGCGCGGTGCGGGTCGCGTTTAAACAGTCGGGGGCGCCCCCGACTGTTTATTCTGGACTGCGCAAACCAGACTGACTCCTCCTGTTCGTGGCTACGCAGTATCCAGGGAACAGCCGGACCCCAGGAGACAATGGATACAAGGCCGTGCGGGCCAGAATAAACAGTCGGGGGCGCCCCT
>CAJNDT010001168.1:0-77867 GCA_905221615.1 Symbiodinium sp. CCMP2592
TATAAAAAAAATTATTTTTCAATTATTCCATATCATTAATCTCAAGCAAAATAATTCCGAATATAAAATTTCGTAGAATCGTAAGCCTTAGATCAATTTATTTATTTCTAATATCTATCGTAATAATGAAAATTAAAATATCTTTTTTATTCGAAAAATTCTCACATCCTAAGAGAATCTAAATATTATAAATACGTATTCAGAGATCGTATAAATAATCGCCCCCGCACCCAAGATACAATTTTCTTCATATTATATAAATATAAACGAAACTCGTAATATATAACCCATTCAATATCCATAATATGAACCGCATGCACACAGGACACACACACACAACGCACACAACACATACATCATTCATAACACACACAACACACACAACACAAACCACACAACACGCAACACGCAACACACAGCACACAGAACAGCACATACAACCCCACATGCAACACAACAGAACACAACAGGCGCACTACCCACACAACACCGTGCAAACTCCTCTCGGAGGCTCTAGAAAAATCATGAACTCGTTTGCCATCATCCACAGATATCCTCATACGGGTTAGCCGGTCCTATAATGTAAAATATAGAACTTCTACACTACAAATCTATATATTACGAATAATATCTCAAGAAATAATTATGAGTTAGATAATATGAACCGAAATATTTGTGTGTGTATATATATATATATATATACATTTATTTATCTAGTATAACAAATTAGTTTTCATATTGATTCATTAAGAATATATAACAAATATCATAATATCCCAAAATGATAGAAATTCATTTTTCTGTCTAAAATATTCATTGTACATATTTATTTTTAGAGAGAGAGAGAGGGAGTAGAGTATAAAGATAATCTAGGATATTCTCATTATCTCAGCTATTGTTATCGTTATCTAATATTTATAAATAGATTTCGATTATATTTCTATAATCGCTATGTAGAAGCATTCCGAAGTCGATTCAGACTCTTGTCCCGTTGTTTTTCATTTTAAGTTGTTTCAATATCTCTTGCAAATTGTTGGTTGTGATGAAGAAGCACGCCATCGGTGAGCTTAAAGTCTAACTAGTGGATGGCAGGTTCCGTTGTTGCCGACGGGATGCCCAATCGGGTCTCTCTCTTTTTCGTTGACAGCGTCGCGCAAGCGGGCTGTTGTAGACCAGCGGACTTGCTGCTGACATGCAGGTTGCCGCTGTGTCTGCCCCACCAGCTTGCGCCCACCGTCTCTGAGTGGCCTGCTTTGCCGGGTGGAAGACCAGGGTGTCCGACTGCAAGTGGGCCTCAGGTGCTTTGTCTTGGAGCAACAACGAACATTCTGCTGCAAACAGACATGTAAGGCAAGGCCACCCTTTTCTCGGCACGGAATGGTGCAACCCTGCTGTCTGAGGATGTCAGCCGCGCGTTGGTGACCTCAGCATAGGGTGTGGGAATTCTAGGGTGACAGGATCTTACAGTAACTGAAAAAGATCTCCTGAGGGTTGTAGAATGTGCAGCCTCGCCACCACTATCCACCCAAGTGGACCATGACGATCTTGCACGGTCCTGCGGGCGCAGCACGTGTCGGCAACCAGCAACAATGGGAAATCGTTTCAACCAAGGAAGCCGACCAAGGTCCTCCTTGCTGGTGTTCAAGACAGCAGCCAAGAATCCCCCGACGAAAGCATCGCCGGCTCCATTGGTGTCCACGACGTCTTCCGGTGGAATCCTGGGACATACTGCAGGGTCGCCCTGCGCGTAGCATGTAACCATTACAGTGTGTATGTGTATATATATATATAATATATATATATATATATATATATATATACATATGTATATATATATATATATATATATATATATATTATATCCTCCGATGCAGCGGAAAGCAACATGCCTCTCTCCATAGTGATCGCTCAATTGCAATGGCTTCCCCGAAGAAGGCTTCGCATAGAGTGTTCTCGATTTTCAAAATTTACGGGGTGGTGTTTGCGGGAGATCGCAGCGGTGATCATGAATACTGTCAGCCAGACACCCGTGACTTGATGTTCAATGTTCGCAATTTCATCAAAGTTCGGGGTTTTCCTCGCACTCCAAAAGCCTTGAATCCTGAGCGTGCGGTTTGGTTCCTCGTCAACATGGTGGGGCACGTAGAGTCTGTCCCTCTTCCACGATGGCAATACGGTTGCACAGGCCAACAGGCAGGATATGACAGCCCTTCACAGTCCCAGACACGAGCGCAATGGCATTATGCGTTGGAGCTCACATAATCCTCCACGAGAAGATGTACTGCTGAAGTGCGCGAAACAAGAAACACAAAGACAAGAAGGATCATATCACATTATCACATCGCGTCTATGCTCAAGTTTCCGGGGCCGGGAGCCACCATGATCACCCTGAACCGTATTGATGCATGCCCTGGTGCGGCGGAACCGGGAATAGTTGAACTCCGGCAGCGGTCTGTGCAACTATGGTTGGGCTTGAACCAGCAGTTACCACGGCCATGCCTCCAGGTCCCAGCATGGAAGCCAGTTCTGCTGCCATTTCGGTGTCTGAGCCACTCCAGCCCAAATGTGAGCCCCAGGCACGGAGCTCGAAGTGGTTTCCAAAAACAAAGCTAGCTCTGGGCAACAACCTCTGCAGCACGGGGTGAACTTTCGAAATTAATCCTGCGGATGAGAGGTTCACAGCCACGCAGGCTCCAAACTTCAAGCCATTTTCTGTAAGCAGTTCCACAGCTGCTATACGCGGTTGCGTGGTCAGAACGAAGGAAGTAATATATAGCACGCTCGCCTCGCGAATCAGAGAGCTAATATCAGGTTGCTCAATCCAGGCAGGGTCCAAGAGTCCAGAGGCACCTCGAATGACGGAAAGGGTACGATCCCTCGTGCCAGCATCCACCAGGCAGCCGCAGATGCCTGTGCTGCTCTGACTGACACGCTTCAGCAGCGGGACAACGCCAGCCTCGCGCAAAGCCTCCTCCAGAAGCTTGCCGTGTTCGTCCATGCCGACAGCACCAATGAAAGCAGCTCGGATGCGGTCACCACCACTCCAAGATGCGACCCGCACAGTGTTCATCGCCGATCCGCCAGCCACAACCGTGGCATCTGCTTGGCGTTTAGCAAAGTCGACAAGCTCCTGCTTTCTAGCCTCCGAGAGTCCAGCGGCTTCGGTTCCGGGTGAGAGTCCAAGTTTCTCGAGCTGGCTCGCTTCCACGGTGCACATCACATCCACCGTTGCGTTACCGCAGGCAATTAAGAGAGGACAAGGAGGGCCAAAGAGCCGATTCCAAAGCGCCGGATTTTCCGAAAAGTCTTCCAGGGACTTGAGGCGGAGATCCGCAGTAGCGAAGACAGCTTCCGCCTGAGGATCGCCCTCCATCCAAGCTTCCGGAACAGCCACCGTGAAGCACCCGGCTGCTTTCGCTGCTAGGACGCCAGCTGGAGCGTCCTCAAACACGAGGCAGCGGCTGGGCGCCATGCCCAAGATTTCGGCACACGCTTTGTACACCTGCACTCCAAGATGCGCATCAAATGGAAGGCCTCTTCTGAGTGCCTGGCCTGAGGGTCTGGCTTGCTGGGCAACTTGACGCCAGTGCGAGGGTCAACTGACCCAACCAGACGCACCTCGCAGGCTTCAAGTCACGAACTGCGCGGAAAGTTCTGGAAAAAGACAGAGCAGGGCGAGAGAGGGTGAGAGCGAGAGTAGAGCAGAGAGAGAGAGAGAGAACAGAGAGAAGCAGAGGGGCAGAAAAAAGAAACGAGATAGGACGCTGCAATAGAGAGAGCCCCCAGTACCCGCACCTCAAGCGGCTCAAGCAGAGCCTGCAGGTCCGATCTCTCCTGCAACAAGGACTCCACTCCATCGCCTGACGACTGGCCGAGCCGAGGGACCGGGCGCAATGCATCGCGCGATGCGTCGCGTGCACCGCGTAGCGATCCTACCGCAGAGGGATCTCACACGCGCCGCGCCGTCTGCCTTTTAACTACGCCCCATGCCCCTGCGCAATGCTGTTTCTGCGGCACACCTCGCCTCGGCGACTGGTGCAGAGACCAAGCGAGATCCGCATGGACTGCAGGCGTCGCACGACAGCAGCAGCACCAGGCTTGATTTCCATACCTTACGAGCATGGCAGGCATGCTGCAGCCTGCAGTTGATCCCTGGCAATGGTGCTCTATTAAAGAGCTCGAATCCCAGATCTCGAACAAAGGTCTTCGTTCAATCGCTAAGTCACGCTGTGCCAGGAACTTGTTGTACCTCGGACTCCAGGCATGCGATGTACTCGGCCTTTGGTGGCTGTGGTTCAAAACGGATGAGAACAGGGTACGCTGCGGACGTTATCCTCTCAGGCAAGACGGCCACGAGTTCGTCTCTTCTTCCCGGAGATACCTCGGACTCTGCACTGAGTCACAACAGTTCCAGAGCATCGTGCCCGTTGCCTGCAGGAGATCGAGGCATTTCTGTGGGAAGAAGCCCACGGTGCCTGCTCGGGCGGGATGCTCACACCATGCTCTGACCTTGCTCGACCATCCGCCTGCGATCTGTCTGTGAAGTTCAGGAGTCCAACTTAAGCCATATGGTTGGAAAAGCTCTGCGATCCATGCACAGGTCGCCTCGCTTGAGCAAAGGAGCTTGGGACACAGCTAGTGATCTTCACATCTTGAACACAAACACTCCAAAGCTCGAGCAAGCCACCATCTCGGTGTCCACCAGAGTCCCATCCAGATCAAACACTACAGCTTGAAAAGCCGATTCGGCTGCTGTCCTTGTGACGCAGCACACTGCAAGTTTTGAGCTTCCAACGGCGAGATGAAATCTATTGATGGCGGGTGGCGATGCCGCATCATTGCAACTGCTCATGGCCGTTCTGCCTAGCCTCTATGCCATCGGCGGTCGTAGGTAGGGCTGCAAAACTTCCAGCCGCCACAACATCACCAAGTTTTTCGATGTTGATCCTGTACATGTTGCTTCTTGAACTTGAATGATATTCCGAACTTCCACGACGAGCTTGAGCTGAAATACTCCGTCGGCAAGCACCGGACTTCCACAAAAGCAGCAAGGCTGGGAACCCAGCTGGCCGACGACCGAGCTATGCGGAGATGCGCTGAGGGAGTGGCGCACTAGCCAGGAAGCACGCCTCATGCCGGAGCTCCTCAAACAGAGGGGCAAAGGCGGCGGAGGGGAGCAGAAAGCCGAGGCAAAGGAAAGTTGCTAGCCCGGTTTTTCGCTCACAGCTCACCTTGCTCAGATGATGGAACGTCGACATTAACTCCTCTGATGCTCTGCAAGGTCTCGATGAGATGAGAGATAGCGATGAGACACATCGCCGTGTCATCCACGCGCAGGCTCTGTCTCGCTTCCAGCTCCATTTGCTCGCCGTCGCGGAAAAAAGCTCCAAACAGCTCGGGTGGCGCAGAGCGAAAGGGGCCAGGGTTCGACTCTGAGAGTTGGTAACGAAGGATATCCTTCTCCATGAGCTGCAACACGACCTGAATCAACTCGGCATCCTTCAGTATCCCGGCGAGCGAGGCCAAACCCTGTAGTGGGCCACAGGTGTAACGGTTGCCGCCGATCCGTGCCAGGATGCCCTCCGAGACTCCTTCAGGCCCGGCTTTGATCCCACTTCCACTTCTGCCCAGAAAGCGATCCACGTGCTCCTGTGCCCAACGCTTCAAGAGCTTTCGCTGTTGCTTTCGGAGACCCTTGGAAGACCATCTTACTGCCAGTGCGCGAGCAGAGGAGAAAGACCAAAAGTCAACATGTGCTTCCCAAGCTTGTCGTAGGAAGGCCTCGAAATCACGGATGTACTCTTCCAGCTGATCTCGAAAGCTGGAATGCTTTGGAATATGCAAAGCTGTAACAGCGAGCGATTCCCAAGTGATAGCTGCGCGATGAAACGTCGTGAACGACTTGTTCCAAACGCTCTCTGCATAGATCATGTTGAGACCCTGGAACCATGCCTCTGCATCATTCAGGTGTTCCTTGCTGCCAACTGCCTCACCGCAGCGTACAAGCGCCATTAGTGCGCTTGCCTGCACTGCCGGGCTAGCATCGACATCGGCCGAGTTCGCCGGCTGCTTTTGGACCACGAGGATTGATGCCCCAGAGACCTTCTGCACGTTCATGCCAAGCAGCGCCAGCTTCTGCTCCTTGAGGAGCACCAGATGTCTTTCTGCAATCTTCCTGACCTGCTCATTGTACCTCAATCCCTGCAAGTCACAAAGAGCAGTTAGTGCCTGCAGCTGACGCAAGATACAGTTCTCAATTGAATCTCGCGAAGTCACGACGTCCAGACAGCCATGAAGCCACTCGACATGCCTGCATCCACTCACAAGTCCATCGGGTTAGTCGGTGATTATTGATATTTATGTGTTCGGGTTTACGATATAATGTTATTTTGCGACTTTAGTTGCATTTCACACGGGATTCGCCTGTGTTTAAAGTGATTGTGAGTTCAAGGATATTCGCAAAATACTACGTATCTGGATGTTCTCAGTTCGAGCTGTTTCGGGGATTCAGGATGCTCGATTAATGGATGCATGAGAACATCCAAGACACTGGACATGCCTGTCCGGACCGGACTTCCCAAACTCGACCTCGTACCCAGCGAACAGGTGGCCCGGCTTCGAGTCCAAGCGCATGGCCAGGTGTTCTGCAGCCGATGTCGCCGAGCCATTCAGAACCTCTTGGATTCGTTCCTTGAAGGATGCCTCCAAAACTGCTCTTGGAGCTCGGCCGCTTGCCAGCACAAAGCCGGCCACAAACGCCAACACTACGAAGCCCTTCATCTCATTGCGGCTTGGCGTCTTGGCCGCAGACTACCATGCAAGAGGGTGTCCATGGGGTTCTGGGTCTTGCATCCGGGCTAAGGCCTCAGTGCTATCAACTAAGCATTGTAGAGTATCGTATTCTCAATCTTTACGTTGTAGCACAGTTTTGGCATGCAAGATCACTCTGCTTGCTTCCAGCTTCAACGCTGCAGTCAAATCATGTTTGTTTGGAGCAACCACGTTTCCGGGCCATGCAACACAAGCGTTTCGGCATGAACACGGTCACCAGTCTCGTCAGATGTCAGGCCTGCCGCTGGAGATCGTTGGATCTCGAGGTCTCCAGATCAGAGACTTGGAACTCGCACCTGTGGGGAAACCCTTAAAGAACTTTGCTTCAAGGTGCCAAGCTACACTGCCTCGCCGACGTGAGTCTCGCTCGTCACCTGCGCCTTCTCATCGACGCCTGCACTGTCTTCTGCAGAAGAGCACAGATACCGTAAGGCCTTCTACTTCAGGCATGCTCGAAAACTACCAGTGTTCTTGAGATAAATGGTCCATTTGTACCTGCTCACTGTCTGTTGCTGCAGGTCTTCTGTTCTGCCGCTTCACTCACACTGCCGCTGCCACTGAATGCTGGGGTAGTCGCTCTCTGGCCCGGCTTGAATAGGAACTGTTCCGAAGGTGTGATGCTGCTCTGGGGTACTCAGAAGCTGAGGCTGCCTTGTGCTCGCATTAACCTCTCGGTTTCCCGAAGTCAGTCGGAAGGCCCGGGTATGTCCCAAATCATTCGCCCGCCAAGACGATAATTCGACAGACGGCCTGGAACTGAAGGAACTTGGGCATGTGCTGGGCGGTGAGAGCAGAGGACACCTGGCGGCTGTTCAACATATCCTGCAAAACAATCTGTCAACTTTCGGTGACTGATCCTGTTTAATTGGATGTCCAGTTCGATGAACGATGTTCTTACTGCTTCGGCGGGGGTGGAATCATGACGCCTAATATGCAATTGACTGAGGATCGAACCATTTTGCTTGCCGTTCAATATTATAGATACACCGTATTTCCCTTCTGTTTCCAATTCTCCACTAGTGTATAGTCGGTGCTTGCTTGTTTGTTTGCATCTTCGCGTGTTATTTCATTACCGCTTACGGTCACGCATTAGAGAAAAGGAGCTTGTCCTAGCTACGCTAGCAGCTATTTGCTGCGCATTCAGTGTGTGAGCTACTAGGCATGCAATGAACATTCCATGCTGACAAAACAATAAGATGTTTCATGCTTCCACATTCGTGACCTGTGCCCACGTTTATACGAGTGTAAGTGAACTAGTCTCCGGATGATGTTTCAGACAATGCGCGGGCAGGGCTCCTAGAGCTTTCTGTTCTTAGCATCCTTTCAAGTCCGACCGTCCGATTGCTTGGCACGGCTTCAGGCTGTGATTTGAGACTCGACTGGGCCGCAACGGTAGTGGCAGCGGCACGCTGGATGCAAAGAGATCTCTACGATTGACAAACGTAATGCTGATGCTACCCATGACTGCGTCATCACAGTCTCCTTCTCAATCAAACCAGTGGTAATCTCGTAAGGCTTAGCTCCTACGTCTCGTATGATTATCTACCCTGGTAGTTAACATGACTTCAGTGATTCATTACCAGTAATCATTAGTATCAGTAATTGAACAGGCGTGGGATGTCTTTTACTGAGGAATGCTTGAAAGCCTGCAAGAGTTTCATGAGGAATATCGGGTCAACATTTACGTGTGCGGTGAAATAGCAAAGGTTGCCATCGTTGCTTTACAGTTGAGCTAGATGGTTGGCTTACTCAACTTCGTTTACACATTGTAATTGACGGCAAAGTCCGACCAAAATTTTTATAATCGGCAATGCAAACAAACGCAACGGAGCTGGATGCCTCTGCTGCGCTGAAGTCCCCTGCGTGGTCGCCGGCCAACAAGCGGCACCTTTGCAGATTCATTTCTCCACGTGGTGCTCGGCCGATGAGAAATAAATGATTAGGCACATCTCGCAGTACCACCGGCAGAGGTCGGCCGGCCTTGACAGGTGCACATGACTTCTACATGTGCCCAACTTTTAATGTCACGGAAGATGTCGAAGACCTTTCCCGATTGCAAGCGCGAGGCCGCGAAGCAGCAACGCCGTCGGGAAGGCTGAAGCAGATCAGGCCATGCCTTAGAACGAAGCATGTCAGAAGCAGAAAGTCGCACCACAGGCTGGACATGGCTGGGTACCGTGCATGTTTCTTCCCCGACCTTGGCCAAGTGTCCAAGTGTCGGAGATGTAGGCACACAGGATGTGCTGTGAAGATGATGTCCACTTCTTGCAGATGTTCGACAAAGGGCAGCGCCAATGCCAGGCCCGACTGCGGCCGCAAGGCTTCCGATTGGAACCTGCGGATCTGATCTCGGACCGTCAGCGTCCCTCATACTCCCTGAATCTCCCTGACAAGTCCCTCAAGCCGAGCACATTCGAAAGCGAGCCACGTTTAACAAATGCTGCACTTCTGCCGTGGTTGTGAGATGCATGCGGCCGCACTCCTGGAAGAAGGATGCCAGAGGCAAGAGTACGGCGTCGACAAAGCCACTGAAACGACTTTGCAATCCTGCACAAAACTTCCAGTCGGTCACGCCTAGTGACGAACAGATGGCCTGAAGATGGCAGCAAGCTTCCCTTCGGATGGGCGGCCTTGCCAACGCTTCTCAGGTCATGCTGAAGCACGGTCGCCGAAAAAGCAGAGAGCGAGCCTGGCGGCCTGCTATTGTGATGCCCAGATTCTGCAGGGCCTCTCATGTGACCGTCACAGAGCTTGAGCATGCCTCAGCTAAGCCGTGCACCTCCACATTGGCCATCAGACTCGGAGGGCCGCAGGCATATAGGCTGGCACCACGGTAGGACCTGAGCAACACCACCGGCAGGCTTCGTGAAAGCTTCGCCAATCAGAGTATGCCGACCAGCTCATCCGCCGAAGAGACACCTGCAGCGAGGTTTGGCCACTCCATGCACTCTCGAGCGGAAGGACGCATGAAAGACACCTCAAAACGCTAAAGTAGCTGTTCTGCAAGCTCGTCCCAAAACGGCCACGAGGCTGTCTGAAGCTACAGGTTCAGCCTAGTGTAGGTTTCGAGTTGCATATCGCTGTCAAGGATTGCAGGGTCGTGACAGATACAACATGTGACCGGCGAGCCTGTGGCTGAACGAGCAGCACTCGGACAAAGAACGAAATTTACAACGCGGCCATTGGAACTTTGTCCGCATCGACACGATGTCGGACTCGCAACCCCCACCAAAAATCTCGACCCGGAACTCCGAAGCAGAATTTTTACTGAAGCGCTAGCTTTACTTAGAACATGAGCTTGAGAAGGCCAAAACCCTCTAGTCTGGTCATATGGAGCATAGCGAGGCATGCGAGGCCAGTTAGCGATCCACATTCATCCGCCCGACTCGGATTTTACACCTGACTCCGTATTGCGTTGGGCTACGGAGTAAGAGGCTAGCAGAGCAAACAAAGGAACTTTGTAATGTGGCTGCATGAGGTTGCAGGGGCTTGCATAACACCGACGGCAATCGGACCCGAAACCTCGTCTCCTTACGTTCAGCTTCTTCAAGTGGGTAAGTAAGTGAGTGCATGCGTGTGTGCCGTGAGTGCCGTGCGTGCCATGCGCGCCGTGCTACATGCTGGCGAGCAGGTGAGCTGCATTGGAGGGAGAGTCGCTCTTTGCAAAATCACGGGTTTGTCGTGACTTTTCTCATCCTGTTCGAGGATCCGGCATCACTTGAGTCCGACTCCGACCCTTACTTATGCCAGAAGCAGGGGCAATCTAGCAAGGGCTGGAAGCACGCTTGGCAAGACAGCCCACGACTGACCTAAAGCGTTGCCCGCATGATCTCCCGTGAAGGTTACTTACTCCGCAAGGGACGCCTGCACGAAGCCACATTACTGCCTTTCATCGGGAACACCTTCAACCAAGTCCAACTAAAATTACCGTCCCCTTGATCTGGCGACATACTTGTAGCCCCCAGCAGGGAGTGAAGGTGTTAAACTGCAATTTCGCATCTGTTGCGACTGTCTGCAACTTGAAGACATTTAGCTGCTGTATGTTGTTATCGGAAGATATCATTAGGCTGCCGAGCTCATCCTGCACCTCAAAATCTAGCATTGCTGGCTTCATTCATCATTTGTCTCAAACCTTTCTCCGGGTGGCCTCTGCGGTGGCAGATGCCTGCTGCCCAGCACCCGGGCCGGAGTAGAGCACCTCTTCTCTCAAGAAGCTTGCACTCTGGACATCTCTCGATGCTGTGTGGGCCGGGCTTCCGCAGGCTGCGCCGCACGAGTGCGTTGGCAGCAGCGGGTCAGGAGGCTTCGCATCGCTGCAGCCTCTTAGCTACGTGGAGCTCACGTGGAGCCGTGGCAACTCACTAGCAAAAAACACCATACCAAGCTCCGGTCATCGACATCCATATCATGCGCCTGGCACAGCCAGTGTTCAGTGAAAACTGGATCCATCGCTCTCTGATCGCTCTCTGAGTTAAACAAGTAAAGTATGTTCTCGAACTGAGGTCCGAACATCAGGTGCCGCTGCCGACCTGGCGGGGGTTCCAGAGTGCTCCGACGCACCCAATAGTAGGAACTTGTGTTCCACAATCTCGGCATCCCTTCATTCGTCTTTGGATGTCTTTGGCGCTGCCTCCGCGAAGCTTCGCCCCGACGGCCTCCTCGCGCGGCCCCCGGCGGCCTCAGAAAGGCACAGATTGCACGTGCACGGCACAACCACGACACTCGCGCAAGGCCACACAAGACGGAGAGGGAGGGGAGAGAGAGAGAGAGAAGAGAGAACAGACAGAGATGCATGCGTATGTATATACAAATGTACACACTATTTACGCGAACATGAATGAATGCGCGTGTAGTTGTAGGTGTCGGGTTAGGTGTAAGTGTAGATGCATCTGTATCCGTATGGATGTATGTATGTGTACGTCTATATGTATGCATGTATACATAGTCATATACATGTATGCGTGTATGTATGTGTGAATGTATGTGTCCGTTGGCCCCGTATCACCTGTCATGAGAATTTCGCTGCCTTGGTGAACCGGGAAAGCCACACATCTGACCCGTATACATACGTAGCAATGTGATGAAGTGTTCGACATCGTCAAAACAGTTAAAACTGATTTTTCTTGCACGATGTGATGTAATACAACGCCAACCAGCTGAGTTGATTATATGACTGATTCAAACAGCAGGGACTTACATTAAATAGCGTCGTAACAAGATTTTTAAAGCATGGTGTCTACGAGAGCCATGAACCAAGAAGTTCCTTACATCGGCATTTATCCTTTCCCCTAGTATTGAAGACCTGCAAGCATCTAGAACCACCCAGCAATTTACACGACCGCGATCTGGTCCTAACATGACTTCTGCAGGGGCTAGTTCCAGCAAGGGCGACTTGAACCAATGATTCAATTAGAGAATAACAAAGAAACGACTGCGTAGGCTTCACAAAAAACAACTGAATACTTCTCTATATCAAGTTACATGGTATGCATCTTGAATTGCTATCATACTTTTGCATTGGCACGGCGATCCTACATGAGTTAGTTTAGCGAGTTGCAAAGACACAACCAATTGGATTGCTAAGTGACGTATGAAGATTAACAGAACACCTTCAAAACGGTTACGTTTATCTGGAGCCTGAGTTGTAAGCTAACCAACTACCAAAAGAAATAACTTTTCACATAGCATAACATTTACATTCTGCCGGTTTCGCAGTATATACAGAGAAGAAGGATGCATGGTCTGATCTAGAAGCATGAACCGAATATTCTTTGCATTGGCGTTAGCAGATTCGCACACTCGCAGATTAGCAGATTGGCATAATCACAGGCTTATTCATATCTTTATCTACCTTCTTGCCTTGGCAACCCCCGATTTGATTTGCTGTGGGCTTGCTTGCGGGGACGATCTCTCAGCTTCCGGCAAGATGCTAAGAGCTCCAGCTTCGTCGCCCAGAAGATCCTCCAACAAGCAAACAGCAGAGTCTCTGATCTGAGCCCGGGCTTCTAAAAGACCTCCAGGTCCAAGGCTCCATCATCCTCTCGGGTGCGACGTTACAGCCATGGTGTTCGCAATACATCCAATGGCTCTGCACCTCGGGAACTCCGGTGTCGTCCTCTCGAGGTCAGGGCATGTGCACACTTCGTCAAGCTTCTGTGCTCTACGAAAGCAACCTTCGAAGGTAATCACTGACCGGACCATCTATCAAATGTTCGGAAGTGCTGACAAAGCATTCGGATGATGTGATGCTCACACACTTCGGCCGACCGAACGGCGCAGCAACTTCACAAGACACGGTGCCTCACTGCTGTCATCAGAGTCTGCATCCATGTTGGCATTCGCAGCCTGGCAACGTTTCTGCCTACATAGCAACCAACGGTAACTAATGAAAACAATACCAAAACGAACATCGGCAAGTAGGAAAAATCCATCACCTCCCCAGCGGCCGCAGCTCGGTCAGGTCGAAGCTGCAAACGGCGAAGCACTTTGAGTACGTCCGACTCAAGCTCACGAGCCTCACATCACTCCCCCCCAGCAATTCCGCAGGCCTGTGGTGGACGCTGCGGCCTGATAGTTGCTAAATCGCTGCGTCGTTGTGGGCTCCGGATGCTTCTGGCCTGTCTGCAGGCTGCAGTCGCCGAGCCAGCTCCTCGAAGCGACGGTGAGCAAAGCAAGAGCAGTGCTGTGTCTCTGCTCACTCCTCCCGTGTCAGCACCTCTTTGACTCCGAGGACCTGGGGAAGACTGCAGTGCACTGTCCTGTCCCTCCCTCCTTCTCTCATGCAGACCCACCTGGACAAAAAAGTCTTTCAAGTCTATGATTGCCAGACCTCCACGCTTCGGCTGGAGAGGAATTCCAGGGTTCAGGGAGTTGCCAGAAAGCTGCTGTGCCTGTTCCACACTCCTCGCTGCGCCTGCAAGTTCGGATCTATGTGATCTATGTCGCCCGCATTCAGCAGTTGGGCACATAAGCCGAAGAGCCGAAGCTCGCTTCCACAGCGTGATATTGATCATGTTGTGCGTCTGCATCCAGGGGCGTGACGTTTTGACCTGGACTCCATAGAAATTCTTCAACGCGAACTGGCTGCATGGCCTGATGCACTGGTCTTGCTTGAACGGTGTTCATCCATCAGATGCATTCCATCAGCTAGGCACCGGACAGCTCAGAGAGTTCATCATCGACCTTAACGTACTGCCAATCGGGTGCGTCACCCAACCATGCCGAAGTGACTAATGCTGTGGGTAACCGCATGACCTTCTGATTCTTCACTCGACCACAGCGAAATCTACCGGGCATTTCTGTTGTGCTGAAGTCGTGTCGCACTTCTTGGCTCTTACGCTCCACTGGGTGCCAGGCTGACCAGTAGGCCTGTGAGGTTGCGAGGAACTTCCAAGGCCTGCAAGAGAATCTCAGCACTCAGCACGCACACGGAGCAAGTCATGACTAGGAAGGGTCCCACCGGTTTCGCGTCTGTGGCAGTATGATCAGCCTGTCCCACGAAGCAGCAGTTTGAAACCAACTCACGCCATTAATCAAAAACTGCCGAGCAGCCGTCGCGACTGAAACTTGGACTCCACCGTCTCTATCAATGAATGACCTTTGCACGATGCGAATACTCGTTTCCGGGATAAAGCTCCCAGGCCCCAGTATGGACGTTGACGACTCTTGAAGCGGATGTGCTTGGCTTCGCACCGTCCTCCGTGCGTCGCCGCTTCAGCCGGCTCTGCTGACCGTCGTTGACCTGGCACAGGTGTCTCAGCAAAAGAGTTGTCTAAGCTTCCAGATACAAGTGCAGCAAGCATTCAGCTGCATCAGGACGATTTACGTAAGCATTGATATGTTGCGATGTCTGCACAATCCACTGAACCTAAGGATGCGCGATGCTCATATCACGGATATATCAGATACGTGCTTGCGCAGCTGCGCTGCCTCCAGCATGCTTGGACGGTGCTTCCAAGTGGGCTTCAGACTCGTCGTATTTGCTTCGTCGTGCGATACGACGACTGGGCGGAAATGGAAGAACCACTATATGTTCGGTTCTTACCGGCCTGTGCCCTTCACCTGAAAGTATTTGCTGCCGGTTCGTTTGTTGGCATGCGCCGCCTCGGGTCTTTGGACTTTTTCAGGTCTCTTGAGGTTGGCGTTTGCTAGGTTCACTCCTTTGCGACATACGTTTGCAGAGGGAAGAGATGTTCAGCGAAAGATTGGGTATACATTCCGTTGCAGTAGGGAGCGAGATGCCGCTCATAAGTTCAAGCTGTCATGCGGTGCCTGGCCATACGGACACCAGGGATCCTCACCAGTGCCACAGGTTGCCTTTGCGCTTCGAAGAGTCACTGAGTTGCACAATGTCTGGAGACGTCGCCGAGGACGCCCACGGAGATGGACTAAGTAATTTCATATGATCTGATCATTCGGTCGACTTGTTTCTCCCCTTTCGTTCAGAAGAAGTCTCTTGAGCCTGTGCCATGGCTACATGTTCATGGCTTTGCGGGTGGAGCACACTCAAAAAAAGATGTTCCTAAGCATGAGCGCCTCAGATCACCTCAGCCTGAGTGATGCCTACAGCGCTGTGTTGATGTTCGGGCAGGTGTGCAAAGCCTTGATGAATTGGCTGTGCCACCCATGTTGTTGCTTGTTTGCGAAAGCATAGCAAAAAGGCTGTCGTTGCAGGTCTGCGGCTACGGCACTGATTTTGAAGTGCTCACGACTGTGCACCTGTAATGGTGTGCCGCTGAGCACCGAATCAGAAGTAAGTAGTAAGAGGGAGAGAGGAGGCAAAATGCCGCTGAATCACGGTTCGAGATCGAGGATTGCAAGTGATGCATTGCATTCGCTCGTGGCTTTATCGGGTTTGTAAGTTTCTGGTTGGATCGTGCTCGAGATACTGGATGGAAGAGAGATATGATAGATGGGTAAACCTGAAGCACAAGACTGACTCGTGTGTCGAAGTCTCTGTTCAGGAACCCTGACCATAAATCCCATTCAACATCATCCAGAAGACTGGCTCACAGATGTCCTTGTTATTGTGGTGCTGCGCTACTGCAGGGGTTCAACTGCCGTGTGCATTCAGAAGCTAAAGCCTACATGGCACAGCTAGTAATAGCTTGCGGCCTAGGGTTGCAGACAACGAAGCTTCTAGAGACAAATTCCGTCCTGAACACAAGACCACCGCCAGAGCAGTAAGCCCATGCCAGAGAGCACCACAGACTCGCGAATGTACTCCTCCAGCTGCATCATTATTTCAGCCTCATCTCCAAAGCCATGAGCAGGCATCGTCGTTGTATCCAGTGTGCGAGCAAGGTCCAAGGCCAAAGCGTAAAGTTGCCGAAGGAAGCTCAGGCTAGGCTTAGTTGATGGAGCCAAGGCATCGCCCTCACCCCCAGCGTGGCTTGGAATCAGCCTAAGGCTTCGAACATGCTCTCCACAGCTCGTGCAACCGGCGCACGTCCCTGCCTCTGCAAAGCTCGCAGCAACTGCCACCTGAAGCTTGGGACCACACCCTCCAGACTCTGGAGGTTCTCAGACCCGAAAGTTCCCAATCTGCCACTGCCACAAGCGCTTGGTCTTCCGCATGCCAGGCGACTCGCGGACAGTCAGAAACTCGCAGAACCACCCTCGCCTTAGCATCTGCAACATAGTCACATAGCATAGGTACCTTAATGGGAGAACATGCCGACCTTTTTGACGAATCTACGGGATCGGTGTTTTTCCTGGTATGAGCACGAGAACCGGACAGCGTCTGCCCATAGATCTCCTGAGCAGCTTCGGTTCCAAACCGCAGGCCCGGCCCAGTTCTCTTGCAGCCTCCAGCATCGAAGTGCTGGCCTGGCACGAGTCACTTCTTCTCCCCTCTTTTTCTGGTTCTTTGCAGCAGTGCACCAACCATGCCGGAAAATCCAGTGCACAAACCCTGCGAGCAAAATCACCGTCTACTGTCCCAGCAGACCAGACTGCCTGGCATCAGACAGGGTAGGCGACGGCCACAAAATCGCTGAGAGAGGCAACCTGCCTCCTGCGCACTGATCTTGCCTTTGCCTGGGATGAAGATGAGATTGCGCAGAATGGCCAACCTTGACTTGAAAAACTGGGACATGACAAAGAATCCGTTAAGCAACATAAGGCATCAATGCGTAGCTGGACGCTCACGTGGGGCATGTGGAACTCTCACAAGCCCGTTGAGCAAAGCAACGTCAAAACATTGGAGACTCTGCGTTCAGGCTCGCTCTCCCTGGCACACTCCCAATCACTGCATGGCGGCTGCTTACCAGAGAAGGCCTACTGCAAAACCATTTGCAAAGTAGTGCGCAGTTGCTGGCTGGACTACATCTACCTGCAGTACAAACTGAGCTGAAAGCACAGAGTCTGCTGGCCTTGTTATCAGCTGAGCTTGTGCTTGCCACAACTACTTCGACACAGCTGCACGTCAGAATGCAAGGCTTGGCTTGCACATCCTCGCAGAAACACTGCATGATTTTCGTGGGAGTGTCCCGCCTCTCGGCAATGGCTCGCTGCAGCAAGGCCTGAGGCGCAGAGCAGTCGTCAGCTTTGCTGCGAAGCCAAAAACTCCCGCACCAAAAAAAGCGTGCCGAGCGAGCAGTTACCAGTGCTTTCGGCGCGCACATCGCCGGCGGCTCCTTTCAAGAGATATGTTTCCTGGCCAATGCCCCAGTTCCTCATCTATGCCTGAAGCTCGATGCTATGAGAAGATACGGGTGGTGTTAGCACAATCAGGCAAAGGTGAACACCTTTCATTACGAGGTCCTTGTCCACCCAGATCCGCAGCGCCACGGCCAGGTTCTCAAAATCCGGCGTGCAGCGAATCCTGAGGCTGGAGCTAAGGTTGGCTGCAGCAAGTGCCCTCTTCTGAGAACATGCAGAGCCAGCCTGAGAAGCTCGAGTAGCGACTGGCAGTTGGCCTCTGCCTCGAAGCTGGGCATGGAACTCCGTTGAACTTTGCACATGCACTCGGTACCTGCTCGTACTCCTTACTAGCTACAAGTAGCTGCAATGCATACTGCATGACGAACAGTCGGCATTAGAAGCTGCTCGAACATGAACGGCAACTCAAGAGAAACGCGCCCATTCAGCACGAAAGAACCTCTGGCAGTGTTGGACGTGATGTGCCCAAGATCAACAGCAGGAGCAGCCGGCAGCAGCAGAAGCACTGAGTTGTGTGGTCGTTTGAGTCGGCATGTCGAGGCTGGAACGCACCAAAGCTGCCAGGATAAACAGCAGGGCGTATAAGGAGAAAGTACACATCGCAACCCACTTGGACATGCGGCTTTCAATTGCTGAGTATCCTGCGTCCACGTAGGGAAGTCCACCTTCCCCTCCATAGGGTCGGCACTTCCGCTTGTAAGGACTTACTAGGTGTTGCTGATCCTATTCGTTGCACAGGCATGAGCTTGAACTTGCAGTCGCACAGGTTCGGAAGCATTCTGAAGTGGTGCTCGAGAATGATTTGACTATCTATTCACCATGCACCATCAAGAGATGTCAAGAGTCCCACCGACCACCGGCTCGAACGCACCGCGGCGAAAGAAGCTGTTGATGCGCTGGCCCTGGCCTGCAACAGCTCCCGTTGTTCCTGCTCACTCATGACGTGCCTGTGCCTGGCTGGTCTTGGCGTGGTTGCACCTGAGCGACAAACGCTCATTTTCAGCGACACTGGGATGTCACACAACAGGCAACACCTCGACAACTATTACAAAACTCTGACAGACCATGGACTATGTTGCACAGCCAAACAGCGACCAGTTCACAGCCAGTTGATGGCAAACAAGGCCTCCAAGTCAGGCAGCCAGCCGTGGTTCTCCCGGAAAACTCGAGCTGCCTCAATCCCAGGCGTGAGACGCATTTTGGCAAGCCAGGATGCGAGAATCTGTGACCGCCGAAGCCAGAATCTGGGCGCACCACGTGCCTCCGAAGCTCCAGAGACTTGGCAAGCGCCTTTGGTGAGCCAGCGACAAAACACGAATTGCATTTGGCAGTTTTTCTTTTTTGCGATCCATAGGTATCTGATAAACAGTCAGATCAACAAAGACTAGATGGGACACAATCCTGTTCCTTATCTGCCTCCTGCCATACCTGCGAAACAAACACATGAATCCGCTTCGCAAACGCATGTGCAGAGAAACACATTTTTGAAGGGACGCAGTGACAGAATGCGAGTCTGTGCGAGGTCCGTCACGGCCTCCCAAAGCTGACGAGACACCAGGCGCTCCTTGCAGTGAGTTTGAAGAGCAGCCCCGCAACAGAACCCTCTTTGTTATGTTCAACCAATTTCCAGAAAGCCGCTTTGGAGCTGCCAAGTCGCCGCCACTCGATCCACGGCCAGATTTTCGATGCCAGGCTGAGCCTCAAACGCCGAAACGCCGAAACGCCGTTCGCCAAGAAGGACGAGGACTCCCTTGCTCGGGGAACAAGGCCCAGACGCAGCCAAGCTCCGTTAAGAAGGCCTCACGCCTTGGAAGTGCTGTGCAACAGCGCGAAGCAGCTCAGCTTAGAAGATAAGACTTGCATCGGTCGCAAGTCAGCAACTCCTACTGAGCCTACTGCAGGAGAAGGCACTCGTTCCATCCGCCAGCCTGCGGTGTGCGGAGGCCAAGAGCACTGCCGAGGCAAAGAGGCTCGGGAAAGGCCTGGCCACTTGCCGGGACAGCCACCTCAGGCACTCCAGGGCTCTGGGCTCCAGGGCTCTTGTCGCAACAGCCTACTGCCCCCATCAGGACTCTTAGAGTGTCCTGTCCTGATCAGCTGTACGATCTGCAGGGAATCAGTCAGAGATCCGTGTAAAGATCTTTCTTTGGCAGAGTACCACCTTCATCAGATCTCAGAGGCCCCTGCCACATGGCACGGGCGCGCAGACTGCCTGCGCCACAAAGAGCAGTGGGCAGTGGGGCCGCCTTTGCGGCCCGTGACCGAGCCCTGGACCGCACGGAGGGTGGCGGAAGCACCGTCGCCTCCGTGCAGACATAAACTTTTCTTCGCTGATACTTTCAGCAAACCTAGCTGAAAACATCAAGAGCTTGGAGCTATGCGGCTGTGCAGCAAAAAACATGAGCCGAAACCTTCTCTGCTTGCCCATCGTCGTTCATATCGCCGAGGTCATGCATGTGCTCCTTACCAAAAAAAGGAGCAGCTAGGGGAGCTTCGTGATGTCGTGTGGGCTTGTGACTGTTGATTGCGATAGCGCTGGTACCAAACGAATAATGAATCATGAAATCCTCTTAATTTGCAGTCTCTTCCGATTGTACTCACCACCTTAGAAGGAAATTTGCAGGATGTTCTGTGCACGCCTCCAGGCCGCCCCGCGCCGGCTCGCTTGCGGTGAGGCCTGAGTAGGATCCAGCAGACCAGCTTCCCACACGCACAGACGGGAATCATTGAAAAGTGTGCACAGACAGACACACACAGGCATTAGTGTGCACACGAAGGAAGTGACTAGTGTTGAGCCTAGTGCAACTGGAACAAGGGAGTGCTCACCTCGCAGTTTGAGTTCACGAGTTCACCAAGGCTGCGACCCATGAAAGTCGGAAGAACCAGGCCCTTCGCGCGGCGAAGCCACACCTGCCCGGCGGCCTGGCCCAAGCCAAATCCTTCAGAAAAGCGGAGTCTAAGCGGAAGAACGATGCTTCATAACACAGAGGCAGCACCACCGAGCGGGTCGGAAGCCACAAGACGTGTCCGAGTTCCTCAGCTGTCATACAGCCTCGTTCTTTTCTTGTCGCCCCCGCCTGGAGCCCACTCCTGGAGAGCTAAGTGCAGAGTGCTGCAGCCAAGGTCTTATCTGAGGGTGATGCAGCTGCACCCATTTGCAAGGTGTCGGTGCGGCCTCAAACGATCGGCGCACGAGGCAAGTCCCTGGTGATAAATCAGGAGTGACTATAGGAGTGTCATCTTGAAGGACAAGTACGTTCCAACTCCAACTTCCAACCCAGAACTTGGCTTCACGACGGGACATGGCCGAGGGACGGTTCCTACACTGGTGATCTAGCACACCCTCAGGACCAATTTCCCTTCGAACAGCCCTCAAGGACCTCCCTCTGGGAGAGAATAAGATGAATAAGGAAGGACCTCCTCTGCAACATGCCTTATGCTGAGACTCCTGCGGAAGACTGGCATAAAGGACACGGCAGGGTCTGGCCTCGTTTCCGTCAAACTCGTTGCAGACCAGAAACCCGCGTGTAAGTATCTGAGCCAAGGGCGGGTCGGCTGTCCTGGCCCTGTCCTGGCCAGGGCCGCAGCTAGACAGAACGGAACTCCAACTGTGGTCGCCTCACGTGCAGCAGGTCGACCAGGGTCGAGACACTGCTCTCTTGCCAGGCCTAAAGACTCGACGGAACTGACACACACGCAGCATCCCTTACAAAACCTTGACTTAAACTCGACCTTGACTTTATTCCCAGGGGGCACACGGATGGCATCTAGGCCGGCCCACAGCACTGCGAGTTCGTGCTCCTGCGGCTTGACATGTCAAACTTTCTCGAGCACGGTCCCTCCCGGCCAATGCCTCCTGGTTCTCAGCATTTGGCCGTGGCCGCGCAAAGCTGCCACCTAAGCTGCATGCAGCACATGCGGCACGGAACAGATGTGCCCAAATTGCCCTCCATGGCCGAAGAAGCTGCCTTCGCCCAAGCTTGAACTGCAGAAAATGATCGAGCCCGCGGCTGAAACTCTGCATGCTCACGGATTCAGCCAAGGTCAAGGTGTGAATGCCTCGGCTGAGGGCTTTTGCAGGCTGCCCACAGCTGGGATCGGTTTTGAAATGAACGGGAGTTCAGAAAAAGCGGCGACTGACGAGGGCTGGATTCAAGCAGTCGGGAGTGTTGTCATATTCCGGAACCGTTTTGAGGACTCCCAAACTTCCAAAACTATCCTTCCCTCCCTGAAGATCATGAAGCCTGCCATACTAGAGCTCCCAGAAATTAAGCCGTCATAGCGTTTGGGCATAAGAACTTAGGACACTAAAGCTTGGGAAGGTGTTCGATGAAAAATCTTTTCGTTGTTGCAGATGGCTGACATCCCTCTGGAGAAGGCATGAGGTCGAAAAACAAGATCTAGTCCCCAAAGTCCATGAGAGATCCTCACTTCGACCACCGAAGTCACAGCACTATTGCAAACCCAGAAAGCCTAAACCAAGCACGGGAACCTTTCTTGAAACCCACAAACCGCCACCAAAAGAACATGTGCTGAGCAAACACACGCCCGGTTCAACAGGAGCATGTGGGGGCGCCATGCGGAGTTGCGGAGTCGTGTCCCGCCTTTATGCTATCTGTCCTTATGTCATTGTTTTCATCATCAACCACCAATCTCACCAATGCTGATCTTCTGCTTAAATCCTCTCTCTTGCAAAAACCCTCCTATCTCTATGCAAGGCAGCCAAGTCACGTACGATGGCAGCAGCCACCTCCGAGAGCATCGCCTCCGAAAGCAATCGAATGTTTGGGGCTGGCCAAGGCCAGGACATGTGTAGGCACCCTTGCGACGTTCCAGTTTTCCAGGAAGCAGTCTGTAAACAGTTCCTTGCCCCCAGACGGGAAGCCAGCAGGGGCTTCCGTAGCTCGAGAGCCACATCGATGCCCCAAGCACAGGAGCCTCACGCGTCGAGCTGGTACCTTCAGGAAGCTCGATCTGGAACAATTTGAACAACTATTTTCGAAAGGAATAAAGACACGAAGTTTGTGAGAGCCAAGTCACGCTTTGCATGCGTTGTCATGGAACACCTTGCGCAGTTCCGCCTTTGTAGCACGTGCTCGCACACACGCATCATACACAAGGCCTGCGGTCTTGTCGTAGGAATCTCCCATGGCCTCGTTTACAAACCAGTTAGACTCGTAGAGCAGACGGTCAAAGCCAAAGGCTTTAACCGCCCGATCCAGGAAGTCTGCAGGATTGGGCACGTCCCACTGTTCGGAGGCCCCCAGCTTCACATAGACGTTCTTCAACTTGCCAAGGCTGTCCATCGCCGGGCCCCAAACCTCCATCTCACCGCCCCGATTTCCATTGTGAGCCAAGTGGTCAATGACAAACACCATATCTGGAAACCGTGCGATGCAGGCCGAGAGGTAAGGAGCCATTCGGGGCTCACAGCAGAACTCCCAGACCAAACCAAACCTGCCAAGGCACTCCAGCCCTTCCAAAAACCGAGCATCCAAGCAAGCGTCATCTGCCTGATTTTCCCACATCATGCACACGCATCGCGCTCCTTTCAACCCCTTCGGAAGCATGCCGTTGGCATCACGTAGCCGGTCCAAGTATTCCTGCACCTCCGGGGCTCCTTTCTGCACGCAGATGTTGGCAATCAGTCCCACGATGGGGCAGTCCGCTTCCTCCATAAGCCGCAATATCCACTTCGCTTCCTCGAGCGCAGGCTGATTCGAGCACTCCACGAAGATGGCAGCAGAGACGCGAAAGCGTCCCATTTCCGTGCATTTCCGAAAATCCTCAACGGTCCAGTCCCGCCGAAAGCCCTTCGCTTCCTCTGGTCCGGGTCCGGGTTGTTTCCGAAGGTGTTGCGAAGGGTTTTTCGGTCTAGTGGTTGCATGATGCCGTTGATGTGAGGCCGTTTCTGAGGTCGTGAGGCTGCATGGTATGGGTATTCGCGAGGTTGGTTGGAGGTTGCCGCTTATTTCTTACCCTAACCTTGATTTAATGGACGTGGCAGGGCCATGGCTAGCGACAGTCGCCGCTCATCGTAAAACAGCGATGCACGCGTGCTGCCTTGACGATTCCTCCGATCACGATCTGTTGTACATTTCGAGACACCGGTCTCACGTTGGTGCCCACTTGGCAACCCTCTCGATGGTCGCGGCGTGCCACGTCTCCGGTAAGCGACCCATTGCAAATTCGAATTCACGTTGGTCTCGACACAACAACCCTCTCGGTGCACCTGGCCCGTGTCCGGGCACCCATCTGAATCGCGCCGGTAGCCGGAACATGGCATCAACATTTTGCTCGCGCGAAATTGCGCTGTGACCATCTGTGTCATGTCTTAGAACCGCAGTACATGGGGGAAGCAGTTTGGCCGTGCTCCTTCAGTGCGCTAGTGTTTGGGGAGAAGCAACATTTTGGTCAAGCCAAATCACGCTGCGCGCGTAGTGCCGCGACGATCCGTTTGACAACCCTTCCGGTGTTGCCGGCGTGTCCGCCTCCTCTAGTCAGCACGATCGATTGAGAGATCCAATACATTCGCCTCAAGTTGGACTCGAAATGACAACCCTCTCGGTGATTGAAGCATTGTATTCCCGCCAGCACATATGAAGCATTGTTTGCAGTGCTCCGGAATCACTACAGTACATTGGCGTGCTCCTGAATCATTACAGTTGATTGGGGGGAAGCACGAGAAGGGTTTAAATGAAAAACAAAGATACAAAAAGGAATACAGAAGGGATGTACAGAAGCGGTTTAGGCGATGGGCTTATGGAGGCATGCATGCATGGATGGATGCTACCTGGCTGCCTAGTCGCTTTCAGGGCAGTTTCTTCCGGCTTATCTCGAAAGACATGCTTGCCGAACCTTTTAAAGACTTTTTGTGCAGTCCGACCTTGGGGTGCCAGGTATTCGGAAGGCCTCCAGAATAGTGCTGGCTCAGATGTATGTGCGTGTCAATCACATCCTCCAACCAGTATCCCTCCATTGCGTGAAGTCCGCCGCCGCTACTGCAACTTGTGCATGAGGTCACTCGCTGCTGCGACATGCATCTAAAGCTTGCGGCGCAAACGTCATCATGACGAATCTTCATGGACTCTGCCCTGGAGCTCAGATGAACTCAGACTTCATTCACACATGTTCACACCCTTGTCAGGGCTGCGCCCTTAAAGGCGACCCCGGGCCACCAGGCCTGCCGCACGCCCAGCCTGCATTTTGAGGGACCAGGTGCAGGACAGTGGACACAATGGACACAAGACACCGATGAGGCCAGGCGGCTGTCGCAGGAAGTTCTGGCCCCCGCTGGACAGCGACTGCCACGACAAACTGTCGAAGACCTCAGCGATGAAGCTGGCGGAGCCGATCTGCTTGGAAGTGCAGAGCGACCGACGGAGCCAACGAGACGCTCGAGGACTGACTGGGCATTAGATCCGTTGACTGCGCAGCGCCCTGCTGTTATGTACGTCATCTCGGCTTCGCGCGGACTTCGCTTGGCTTGGCTGTTGTGCTCAAAACGTCAAGCACCATGCGATGCGGCGCCAAGGTCTCTGCTCGCACGTCTTTGTGTGCAAGAAGAGTCGATGCAGTAGCCTGCGGCAGATGGGTGGTTACGGTGGGCCTTCCAGCAGATCCTGCGTGCCAACTTTGCCTCGTCGAGCCCAGGGCACCAAGTTCCTGCCGACAATCAACGGCAGCAAAACGGAATCGCCACAGCATGAAAGGGATTGCGCAACCGGCCTGAGCCAGGCAAGTGGACATCTCCCTCCGAAAGACTCGTCAATTGAGGGGCCTCCGAACATCAAATCCGATTTGGCTGAGGAGTGTTTGCACGGATTGTTCGAGAGGGCGACTGAGGGAAGGACACCTCCTGCAGTGGCCAACGGCAGCACCTCTGCAACGCATCCTTCTTCGCAGCTGAGGTTCAATGCCAATGCACAAGGCCTGCATCTGCTGGATTTCTGCGACCACATCCAAGAGCCTTTCATCCCCTGCACCGGGGCACACTGGCACATGTTGCTTCCTTTCTATACTATAGGCCCCGTGCTCGGGCACTGCATCCGCGGCCTGGAAGCTCGCCTGCTTCGGAGAATGTCGGCAACTTCTCTGGCTCGCGCTGCGTGGCAGCCAGCATGGCACTCAAGAGCTCACAAAGCTGGGCGAGTCCAAGAGGATTCCTGGATCTGCAGTGCTTGGTCAGCTCAGCTTTGACGGAGTCACTGTTCAGCAGAACCCGCATCTTTTGTGCAGAGACGGGCTCGGCATGGAGGGATAACAATCTTCGAACATCTTCCACCGCCACATCCTCATTGACACTCAACCGGGCCAGCCGCTTGCCAGTTGCTGCAGGCCAGGACTCCGCCGGCAAAGCATGGATGAATCTCATCGCTGCAGCGCAACGCACCAAGGAAGGTGTTGGGACCAACACCTCGGACGGTCTGTAGAGCTTGGACTCTCCAATGACGGCTACAACCGGTGCATCGCCAATTCGCTCCACAGCCTCTTCAAGCAAACGTCTCCAAAACGGCTCAAGCACACGTCGAGCATCCAGCAGCGCGAGCACGTTCGTCCCAGGTTCGCTACCAAATCGAGCGATCGCTTCAGCCAAAGCATCAGCTGCAACCCCACGCAGCCAAACGTTCCGCGGATCTTCCAAGTGAAAATCCTCACGGTTCGATGTTAATGACCACGGCGCGTGCAAGGAAAATCGGAAACCAACGGGTCGCACTGGCAAAAAGCAGAAAACTGGATCTGCTTGGGCTGACTCCCTGTCAGCTTGGCTGTAGCTCTCAGATACTTCTGCTCTTTGGTCTTGCACCTCAGATGGCTTTGAACACTACCGGAGCCCTGCAATTATCGCAACTCACTCCTAGCACCACGCCCAGTCCAATTTGTTACCGGGGTGAAGACTGCTGCACGCTGAAAAGCGATGGCTACCTTCCATCCACGAAGTTGCAGGAGACCACAACGGCAGGCAGAAACCGTTTGCACCAACGCCGCTTGGCTCGTGTGCCTCCTCAGTTCGACTCCCCGGCTCTGCGCCGGCCGGGAGCAGATCGACTGGCACCACCTCAGTGCAATGCAAGTCTGTCGCTGCACAATATCGTCTACAAGCTGCGAAATATGCGCCAACCTGCCCTGTCGTTTGAAATGCCGATGTGAAGCACAGCTTGCCGTGTCTTGCTGATGCCAAAAGCCCCATGGCATCATCATGAGTCAGAGCAGTGGCACCAACAAAAAATCGAGACCTGTTCCCTTGTGCTCTTGTCACCACAGCCTCGCTTAAGTTAAAGCTTTGCCCTGATTTGCGGGGAGCCTCGTGCAGCCTCACAAATCCTGTCCCTTCGCCCGAGGTGCCAACGCCACTTTTCCGGTGAACGAAAAAGGCGAACTCCTGCAGCTGGAGCAGGTCCCTGAGATCCCTGCTTTCGCTTTGTCGGAGCCTCGTCTGGCTCCGCCATACCTCTGCCCAAGCTTCACGCATACACGCCTTTACACGTGCAAAATCCTCGTTTGAAGAAGTGGCCTTGGTTCGCCATCTGCCGAACAAACACGGAGTCACCGCGCCTCAGACCCACTATGAATGTCTGCCCATGCCAGCAACCAGCAAGGACATCCCTGAGGCACAGCCTTTCGAGGGAGACATGCCGCGGTCTGAGCGAACGATTGAAGCAGACAGACCGCAGCTCGTCATTGCAGTAGCTCACGCACATCCCACCTGGCAGACACGGCGTCGTCCCATGCCTCAGGCACAGCGATGATGGATTCGGAGCAGGGACTATCACCTTGCAATCCGACGGTTCATCCCACACTCCACCAGGGAGGACTTTGTACATTCCCCGAGTCCGACGTTCAATGGATGCACGTTTCTTTGCTGCCACACCAGCTTTGGAACGTTGATGCGTTTTTGACACAGCAAATCAACTTGTGCATCATTAGGTCTGTTCGTGTGGCCCTTGTGCATAATCTATAGTCAATAGTTCTCTAACCACCACAAACCACCTGGGTCCACTCACTACGCGGCACAGCTGGCGCAGAAAAAGCAGCCACGCTGGATACCTGCACGAGACAGCTACAGCTAATATCTGTAGAAATAACAAGCACGTGGCACTCCAAGGCAGCAAGAGCATCTCCAGTATGACATCTGCATCACTCAAACTTTCCCAGATCTGTGGCACATGAGCAGTCTGTCCATTGAGCTTCGTATTAAAGCTGCAATCCCAAGGCCTGCCAGAGGATGCAATCTTCAGCTGTGGATGAAACGAACAGTGTTCGACCTCCATCTCCCATGTCAGCAGCAGCTCCTGGCAAACATTGTAGCAATTGCAAGGCTCTAGTCGGAAGAAGATCTCGCTCCGTCTTCCGTCGCAGGGCGACCACGGAGCGGCAGGTACCTCCAGGATCTAAAACATCCACTCCGAGACTCTCAATCCGCGATCGGCAATGCTCTCAGACTCTCAGGCAGGTACAGGACCGTGGCCTGGCAGAGAGTCGGAGCCACATTAACTGGGCCTAGAAGTCGCAAGGTCCAGTCTGAGCCAAGAGCCCCTGCAGAACTGGCCTCCACTGACACGTCACGGCACGAACAGCAAGAAGACTCTGAAGTGCCTCTTGGAGGAATGATGGCAGCACGGAGTGTTCCTGCGCACCTGATGCAAAAAGACTTGGCAGTATATAGCAGCTGGTAGCTGCAGAAAGCACCTAGCAGGCTGAGCTCGCAACTAAGGTCATCAGGCGTGACATAGCCCAAGCGGCCACGGCCACGCACCTGAAGCACAGTCTGCAAGGCCATCGTTCATCGTTTTCCGCTGAAGGACCACTCGCATCGTGCATGTCCGGGCTAGCTACATCAAAGCGAAAGCGAAATGGTCCAGAGAGCACCTTGGCCGCCATCTTGCGACTGGCTCAAGCTAGCGATGTTGCTGCCTGAGAGTGGTGCTGTCGGCTGGTCGCTGACTGCGAAGACTGCCTTCCAACCTGGTCGCTGTGATTTAAGCTTCGCTGCCTCTCTTCAGCCTAGCGTTCTGCTACGACATCAGGGTTTGGCCAACTCCCTTCTTCCCAATCTTTCCGGCCTGAGCAGAAGGGCTCGGCTGGTTAAGAAATCAGGGCAAATCAGGAAGGGACCGACCGGCCTGTGCTGGCTTCGTAGACCTCGCAGAAAGGCACCCCCTTTTTTCTCCCTTACACTCTCAGCAGTCCCCAACTCAATCAGTGCTCGGCGCCTGTTGATATCGCACAAAGCCTCGACGTCTTTGCTCGTCATCCCTAGCCTTCAGGAAGCCAAAGAAGCCCGCCGGTCATGATAACCGTTCGCTCTCAGGCAGGTCCGGATATAGTACATGGCTTCTCATGTTCATGCTAGGCAGGCTGTGCAGCCAAAGCTCTCGTTGTTGATCGACGCGAAGAAGAGCGAGGAGTCCTGCCGGTAACGATGGTGCGCTGCCACCAGCACCCAGCAATGAAATGACGCCACAAATGGATGCTCCACCCTGGCAAGGTCATCTTTGCGCACAACACATCAGCTCCGTCGATGCTTGTGAAACTTCCCGAGTTGTATGCACACACATACGGCCCCGCATCCGAGCCCTCTCGTGGGCACTCTCAGTGCACGACGCTCCTCGCAGACTTCGACTTGACCGAGCTCTTCTGTTGCATGTTCTGCTAGAAACAGCATCACCTTCGCAGACGAAAACCAGCCTTCGACAAGATCGGGTGTTGGATCGTCTCCGAGAAGGCTTTCGCCGTGCAGCCGACGTAATGCTGAAGTGTCCGACATCACACCTCATACCTGAGATTTGTTGAATTGTCTTGCACGCTCCGTTCGGTTTTTGATGCGAGGCAAGCATTTTGCGGGCCAGGTACGGCGATGACCGCACCAACTGGACAGTGATCTCCTGTTGCCACCGCCGGCAAGTGGAAAGTATCCCAAAGCACGGGTCCATCCTGGTTCGGGGCTTGTGACTTCTACGAGTAGCTCTACCGGTAGACAGCGGTGAAGTACAAGGAAGGCAAATGTAGGGTGTCGGGCCTCACCCTCACCTCTGGAGGTCATCGCATCAGACACCAAGACATAGTCCAACCGGAGGCCTGGAAGCACCGATTGTTGCAAGGCCCCGCCAGTAAAAGCCCTGAAGCCCGAAGCACTCAACCCTCCGCTTTGCATCTGGACTTTCTGGCCTCGGTTTGTCTTTCGATTGCCGGCGCGCACACTCCAATATGTGAAGGCGCCGAAAGCCTGAGCGACAAGTTCTGATCTCTGAGGAGATCACCACTGCGGTCTGTTACATGCGTCTGCAGAGCCTCCGGATGTTGGAAAGCGAAGCCGTCCTCGAGACGAGAAAGAGCCAAGAACCCGCATGTTATCCGCCTTCATGGCCATGCCCATGCCCGGCCTTGAAACCGCTCTCCAGCAACGTCGAGAAGGACTGGCGCTCCTCCGGCGTGAGCCCGGCGCTCTTTGGAACATGGGGCGCCTCCATGTTCCAGATGTCCTTGTCCTGGTGAGCGACATTCAAGTCGCCCATTAGCACAACGCTCTTCTTCTCTGCGAGGGCGTGTAAGCGTTCTCGCAGTTGGGGGTCCCATTTCTCTACGCGCTCCTTTAAGCGCTTGAGTCCATCGCCGGAGTTCGGGACGTAGCAAAGCACAAGAAACAAGGAGGAGAACTCGCAGACAACCATCCTGCCCTCGGCAGCGGCAGCCGGCAGGTCTTCGGACAGCACGCTGATAGGCTCGGGTGCCTCCGTGTGAAGCATGACCAGCGTTCCGGAGTAGCCTTTCTTGACCGTTGAATAATTCACGCATGCCACGCGGTAATTTGGAAGCGCTTTGGAGAGCTCCTCCAAAGCAGTTTCCGTCTCAGGCGCTCCCTGTTGCAGTTTGTGCTCCATGAGCCCGAGCACATGCGGGGCTGCCAGTTTCACTGCCTCCTGGAGGTCTGCTATGCGCGTTTTCAGGAAAGCCCTCAAGCTGCCAACATTCCAGGACAGTACGTTCAATCCTGTCTTCCCCTTCCCCTCGGGCAGGTCGTCTCGTCTCTGCAGCTGGGGCTCCGGAATGGAGCCCTGCTTGTAGCTGGTGTAAGGCCCTTCCTTTACCTTCTTTGCACGCTTCGCCTTCTTGTTGGCGGCATCTGCCTCCTCTTCTTCCGCTTCTTTGACATCCTTCTTCACGCGCTTCTGTGCCGGACGCTTTGCTGGAGTGGCGTTCTTGTCCGCCTTCTTCTCCTTGGGAACTGGGGTCGACTCACTGGGCGACTCCAGATCTTTGACTTCGCCAAGGGAATCGCTCAGCTTCTTCTGGAACTTGGCCGGCATGTCGTCATAACCACACTCCGTATGCTACGACACCACTATACGATCTGCTGCGAGCAAAAACAATCCGATGGTGACTGCAGTAGACTCGCCACGCCGGGCATCACCATCGGCCCGACTCAGACACACACACACAGAGAGAGACAGAGAGAGAGAAGAGAGAGAGAGAGAGAGAGAGATAGAGATAGAGAGCGAGGGAGGGAGGGAGGGAGGGAGAGAGGGAGAGAGGGAGAGAGGGAGAGAGGGAGAGAGGGAGAGAGTGGAGAGAGGGAGAGAGGGAGAGAGGGAGAGAGGGAGAGAGGGAGAGAGGGAGAGAGAGGGAGAGAGAGGGAGAGAGAGGGAGAGGGGCAGAGGGGCAGAGGGGCAGAGGGGCAGAGGGGCAGAGAAGCAGAGAGGCAGAGGGGCAGAGGGGTGGGGAGGGGTGGAGGGGTGGAGGGGGGGAGGGGTGGAAGGACCAGTTTAAGTCCCGTGGGATCTAAGGCAACGCCCAGCACACGGACAGCAAGTGTTTTGTTCTGCTACGCAGAGAGAGCTTGTGTCAAGTCGGTAAAACCACTTGAGCCAGCGAGCAGCGGACATATATACATGTGAGCATACAGCCATGCCATTGCTGAAAGTACCTACCCCTTTGGGTATTTAGGCAAACAAACAGACACTAATTTTCTTTTACTGTAAGCATGGCCGCGTGTTCACACGTATACATTTAAAAGTGCTCACTGTACTCAAGACTAGCGGAGTATGGACTCATTTGAAAGGATGATATATTAGATATTCCATGATTCAAGAACGACTGCCGAACACTCCTTTTGAATCTTGCATGCAAAAGTCTGGTCAGAGAGATCTTCTGTACATGATCAAGTCTGAGTGTACTACTACATCGAATTATGCAATGGCTCACTTAGCTCTTGATAGAGTTCTTTGTCTAAGGAGCAGTTACCTCCGTTGATAATCCATGTTTGGATCGTAAGACCTGCTGATGGCATTTGGATGAGGTTCATCCGGATCGGAGTGATCCTCTTCTTCTTCACTAGAGAAGATGCCCAGCATTCTGTTTTCTGCTCTTCTGAATGCTTCATCAATACCATCATCTCCGTGTGCGGAGGTTTCAGGTCTTGGTTCTGCTTTTGGCGCAGCTTGTGAGCTGGTTGCCTGGGAACTTGATTTTGCTGCTGACCTGCTTCTACCGTGGTTCTGTCCATCGGATGATGGCCATGAACGTTCAGATTCATCTCCGGATGGAGGCAGGGCATTTGCATGCATGTTGTCCCAGTGTCGATGGGTAGAAGGTGACGGTGGTCCGTCTTGTTCTTCTTCTTGATCACTCTCTGAACTCTGATCATCAAAGAGAGCTTCAAGTGTGTTCTTGAGGTTGGTATGTTTTCTCTCGATTTCGAGAGATGAATGTACCATCTGGTTGAAAACTGACTTAGCCTGTCTCAAAGCGGTAACAAGAATTGAAACTCTGGATAGAGTATCAGTGTGTTTTGCAATGTGCTCCTTTCTTTCATTTCTGTCCCTCTCGGTAGAGGTTTTCAGAGCAACTGTCAGATCAAGGAGGTTAGTATATTTTGCCAGTGGCATGGTGACAGTCATGTTGTCGTTTATGACAATGGAGTTGTCACCATTCATGAGACTCCGGTGGAGTGTAACGATGACCCGGACGAACTCGGCGCTAAAAGGTTCCTCCTCGTCAAAGGTTTCGATATGTTGGAGCATAAGGTTGCAGCCGTGTCGACTGTTGTGTCAATGTAGTCGATGTGTCTCAGCATGATGTTTCTGCACATTTGATTTACAGCTGAACCCTGTTGGGTTCATCGAGTGCTGTATCAACGTAATTGCAGAGCCCCTGGTTATGGGCTTCTCTCAATGCCTTACGCTGAATGCGTTTGTTCATACCTCCTCGTCTTGTTTGACCTTTTGGTCTTGCTGAGGTCATCGGCGTAGATCCTTGAGAGGATGCCTTTGCCTTAGGCGGAGGATTTTTCGGTGGAGGTGACGTAATTGAGGTCTTCGGTGGCACCGGCGGTGCAGCAGTGGGTGTGGATGATGCTGCACTTGATAGTGCTGACTGACCTCTGGCTCTTGCAAAAGAACTCTTTGAAAAGGAGGTGTGTGTGACACCAAGTTGTTCGTCTGCCATCTGAGGGGCCAGTGCATCTTGCCACATCGCTCTAACGTGAGGAATGCTGCTTGCGCACTCGTAGGCTTGAAGTCTTTCAATGTCTCGTTCAGTGCCACGTGGTCGTGTATCACCTCTGTTGAAAAGATCATTTCTTCTTATCTCAGCCGTTGTTACGGCATGCAGGCATGTCTTGCAGAGAATTTTTCTTGATAGATCTCTGGCCGATCTCAGCTGGTAACAGTTGCTTGAGAGGTGATAACAATCACTTCTTGAAGTGTGCCATATCGGCCTCAGTTCTGAGGTTTCGCCTGCATTGACTCGGTTAGGTCCACGAAGATTTCTGCATGGAGGCTCGTCCTCGGGTTCGAGGAAGGGAGCACTTGCCTTGGCCTTTGCCTTGGACTTCGGAACCTGACGATCCATGCACTGGACAGGGGATCTTGTCAGCTGTTTCCACATCCATCGAAGTCCCATCAGCATGAGGAAAATATTCCAGGCAATGCTGATAAATGAGTATTCTTGTTCACTTGGTAGTGAATCAGGCAGAGAGGAATGATCGGTCTCTGTAGATTCCGCGTTCGCTCCCCCATGTTTTTGATGACCAAACCAGCTGGACAAACCTGCTGCGATTGCAGATGTTTTAGCTGCTTTGGCGCTTGGTGCTGAAGGAGGACGCGATGATTTCCTGCTCCTCCTGCTTGAGGATTCCTCTTCTTCTTCTTCTTCCTCTGTTCTTTGCGCGTCCATCAGGTTTGATGTTTCACGCTCGTGCTCCTCAATGTCACTCTGTGTCGGTGACTGTTCATCTTCAAGTTCTTGAAGCTCGTCCAAGGACATGCCTATTTTATCAACCACGTTTGGTTTTGGCTGCCTGGATCTCGATCTTGGTAGATCGTCCTGTGATGATGATGACGCCCGTTCCCTTCCTGGTGGAGGATACGGAGGTTCGGTAGGCCTCTGAGACTGAGACCTATCCCACCATCTGTCGTGGGTATAGGACCGACCTGATGGTCGTGGTTTGTCATACCAATAATTGCCGGACGAGTAAGTGAAATTGTCGTACGACTGTCGTCGTTCACCGTATTCGGCTTGTCGTTGATTGAATTCCTGTCGCTTTTTAGCGAGTCTTTCGACCTGTTGGTCGGATCTGGCGTGACGGCCCTTGGTGTACATTGGCTGAATAGTGAAGCCAAGAGGACTATGCCAATCCTTGTCTGATGGACTTAGCCACAGGTCGTGTGCGGCGTTTTGCTCCAGTCCAGAATGTAGGCATTGATGCAATCCAGATCGGCATTTCTTTCCTTTGGGTCCTTTGGGAGCCTGTCTGCGTGTGCCAGCCGGTGCTGGTCTGAATTGTTGACGCAGGCGTATGCACTTTTGAGTGCCTATCTGCCATGCGGTTGTAGGCGGCCAGCTTTTTCTCTAGGTAGAGAGTAAACAGGCTGTTCCTGGGATGCACGTCGCCACCACGCAGGTTGAGTCTGGATGCGATGTTGTTCAAGTCCCCGGCAATAATGTCTGGCTTGAAAGGCAAGACCTCATTGAGAAAGGCGTTGACGTATTCTCGTCGTTGCTGCTCCTTATGGGTCATGAAGGAATTGAAGTGAACGAGAGCAATGGTCACGACCTTGAAAGGTCCTTTTGCACACCACATCTCGTCCAAATCTGTGGTTGCTTCTTGTGAGAAGATTTCCACAAAGGTCTCGAAGTCTTCTGGCTTGATTTCTGTTCCGTCTGTGAGTCCGTTCCACTCACATAGGATTGGAACCGGGTTCAGTTCAGACATTGTAAGCCAGGATTCTGGTGCCAGATATGAGCAATCAGTCGGACCATCCTTATCGGGATTCTTACCCTTGAAGGGTCTGATCCTATGAGGTCGGTGTATTCCTCTCGATTCATTCGTTGACCCGAGAGCGGGTGTATCCACTCCTTAGCCTCTGGGATAGTGGAGTGGTAACCGAAAGTCATTCTACAGACGGCGCCATGACAGGCCCAGATCTGTTTTCTTGGGCCTCCCTCCTTTGGCTTGACTTGCCTGTGTCTGTAGAAGTGATGAATGAGGGCAATATCCGTGGTCGGATCTCCTTTCACGCCAAGATACATCGAAGGTGCTGGAGGTTCATCCCTTGGGGTATGAATCATCATTCCCCGGTACTCGAACTTCCGCATAGTATTGATGGCGTATTCGGATGTCAGGGCGCCTGCCTCGAGTACGAGGGTAATATGTGCTGAGTTGTTAAAGCACATGTCGATCAGCGGGTGATAATCGAATCCCTTCTCAGGTTTGAGCTTTTTCTTGGGATTCCCGGCAGGAACAGGGGCCCTGTCCATGTTTCCCCAGTTACACACGATGACGCCAAGTGTGGCGGAATCTGGGTTAGATCCTTCGATGTAACCTTTTGGTGCACCTACGCCTCCTATCCGGTTTCGGACAATTTCGTAGTGTGCATCCAACACATCTTTGTTCTCATGGCCCGTGAGGGTAAGGAAGGATGCCGGATGGCATGTTTTAGAGTCTCGAATGTTGATATGTTGGCTGTTGATCTTCTTGTATTCCTCCAAAGTTGGAGCTTCCGTCATACTGGTGTACGTTCTTGTTGGCTTGTTCCGGACGTCTTCAATCGTGGATGGATCGACGCCAGGGTTGGCGTATACGAAATTTTTCCTTGCGATTTCGCAATATTTGTTCATCTCGGCCACTGCCTCTTCGAACTCCTCATTTGTGAGGATTGCCTCGTATAAAACCCGACGTTCGTCGGAGGACATGCCGGCAGAGACCTGAGATTCTAGGAGGCATTCAACAGGCAAAATACAGTAGCACATGGACTGTCTACCCTGTGGGGTAAGTCGACAGTCTGCGCAGATGATATTTCCGCATTGGTAACAGAAATAACCTGTCTCCTGTTTGCACAGGAGACACAGTGTCACTTCTGGACGTTCCAGCAGCCTGATTTTCTGGTTCAGGCTGACGGTGGTCCTCCGGACTCCAACTGTTTTCTCCTTCTTAGGAGGTTGTGAAGAAGAGGACGCCCTTTCCTTGGGTTCATCCCACTCTTCATCGTCCGGAGCATCGGAGTCCTTAATCATGAGAGGCTTTTGCCTCTTTCTGTTCCACCGGCTGACGAAAATTCTTTCTTTGACCTCTTCCTTCATGGCTGCATTGGATCTTGACTTTGCCACCAGATGTTTCTGGTTTTCCTTCAGTCGAGCGTTGATGCGCTCGCGTTCTTCAAGGAGGTCCTGGTCGTCAGCAGGTTCCTCAAAATCGAGGTTCAGTTTACTCCGATTGATTCTGTAGTAGCCACCGTTTTCGGGGTCATAGAGAACAATAGGAATGAATTCAGGCTCGTCAAGGTTGACCTTACTCATTCCTTCTGCGAGATCCTCAGAGGGAGTCTTTTTCTTATTTGCTGCCACGTAAATCGCTTGCATCTAAGCTCGTATATTTCATAATATGTTATCAGCAATATGATAACAAAAAGGTTCACTCATAAAAATTCAAGATGATATATCTCGAAAAGAGGAAATATGAGAGATCGCACTTCGCACTCAGCCTCTTTTGCTCTCAATGGGGATGGTCCATCACTGCCGGCGGGAACGACGGCCTGGGGGTAGGCCCACACACATCAACCATCCCAACCAACATGAAGCGAAAAGCTCAACTTCAAGGGTGGGACAGGGCGGGATAAGAAAATTCAAGCTGGCGAGCCACAGCTGCGCATGCTGAGTTTTCTTCAACTACCCCAACGAGCTCAAGTGATTCAAAATCAAGCAAGCTAATTTGCCACAGCAAATTTTTACAAGTCAACAAATAATGTCGCATCCCCTTCCCCTTCTGTGTGATCGTTTGGGGAGTGTCGACTTATTTGCTGCCACGTAAATCGCTTGCATCTAAGCTCGTATATTTCATAATATGTTATCAGCAATATGATAACAAAAAGGTTCACTCATAAAAATTCAAGATGATATATCTCGAAAAGAGGAAATATGAGAGATCGCACTTCGCACTCAGCCTCTTTTGCTCTCAATGGGGATGGTCCATCACTGCCGGCGGGAACCCCCATCAACACGCAGTGGAAGACACCTCCCACGAGAGTGACGAAGTGAGAATGCCCTCAAGGCCGCTGGTACCCAACCTGCTTGGTGCATCAGCGGGGTTACTATGCGTAGGTACTCTTGAGTACCAAGCTCTTAGCTGTAGGTCCAGCTCAAGATTTCGGATCTCCTCAATGATAGAGGCACCCTCAACTGTCGATGAACAAGATCGCACTAGTGAGTACTTGGCTGCATCATTGTCCACGAAGCTGACTACTTGGGCTCCCCCAAGAAGATGTTGCCATTTCCTGTAGGAGAGCAACACTGGGTACAGCTCCAAAGCATAAATTGGATTGGACGATTCTTTCAGGAGTCGCCTCATGACTTCCTTTGGGGCCCTTTCGCTGAAGGCCGATACAGCCCTTCCACTCTGGTCGTAAAGAATGGCACCAACTGCACCAAACTCTCGCTCAGGCTCGCAAGATCCGTCGGTGAACAGGTACCAAGTAGCCAAGGATCGGGCCGAAATTTGCAAAGGAATCGCCGACTCAAGCCTTCTCCTCAAGGTAACAATCGCTGCAGTCACAACTGGGGGCAACTTCGTGGCAGTCGCCCCCGATCGCGCAAAGTGGTCGATCGTCCGCAAGGCCTGAGCTGGGCCCCTGCCGTACGCGTGTCCTTCAAAGAAGTTCATGCGACCCCTCAATCTCTCGGACTCCTTCTGAGAGAGTCGGTTGCACTCCAGCGTTTCGGACAGTGCGGATTTGAGCTCGGCTACCCGCTTCTCGGTATGCCCAATCTCAATTTTCCCTTGCTTAAACCGCCTAAGGTCAACCGAAAGCCCCAGCATGCCAAACTGCTCACAGAAGGCCGGCGCTTTCTTACCTTCTTTGGCGAAGTCAAGTCCTAGCAGAGAAAATAAAGACTCTATGGCATAAGCGGTATTCTTTTTCAACGACTCCTTACTGACGACAGAGTAGTCGTCGAAGAAAGCCGTCCACAGGGCCCTGAGGCCTATAACCCCGATCTGCCATATGCAGGCGCTTATTCTAAGAAAGGCCGACACTGAGCCTATACCCCCAAAGGGGGGGGAACTAAACCCGAAGAGGACAGGGTTAGGGTTTCCAGGCTCTGCCACCATGAATCTCAGCAAGTCGAAATCCCGCTGGCAGATTGGGAATTGTTTGTACGCACTCTTGAGGTCATACGTACGGCCGCATAAGGAAAAGTTCGGGTCCGTAACCAAGGACGTGGCGTACGCAAGCATCGCAGCCATCTTATCGATCGAATGAAGCACGAACTTTTCCCTGAGCCCCACCGTCGCATTAAGACCGCAACAAGAGAGATCATCTATCACCCGAATTTTGCTTCCTTGAAGAATGCCAAATCTTCTAGCAACCACTTTCCCATCCATCTGTTGCTCCGAACACTTCCAGATCCATCCATTTGCCTCCTCCGAAAGCGTCTCCTCCCAAGTGGCTTTTTCCAGATCATCATCCTGCCTGACCTGGGTTTTCTGCAAAGTGGCGGCATTGAAGCCGCTTGACAGAATCTTCAACGACTCCACTGATAGCTCCGGCCTCTTTGCCGACGGTGGGAACGAACCACTGCTCGGCATCCACCCGCTGAGACTAAAGCCCTCAACCATATCGTTCACCAGATTGGTGTCGGGAAGGTTGTAGTGCTCTACCATTTCTTGCCACAGCAAAAGCCTTTTTCCCTCCAAAATTTTCTTTATGTGGGGGGGGAGGCCCTCGTGCAGCGCTGCTTCCTGTTTTTCCAAAGCCTTGGCTCTGGAACGCCACCTCGCAATGAAAGCCAGGCGAGTCTTCGCAAGTTTTACCTCGTCCCCCACGATGTTTTCTTTCACCACCTCCTTCAAGATCGGCTCCAAGGAAGATTTGAAATCAGCAGGATGTCCACAAGTCACAGCCCGTTTGACAAAGGCTTCAGGCGAGGCAGGTATGCCAAAAGTGAAGACCTCAATCAAGCTGTCTGGGCGAAGAGACTCTGGATCAAGCTGAAGTTTTACGCCCTCTATGGGAGTTCGTTTCTCGGCCTGGCGCTCCTCCCACATAAGAAGACGCCGAGAAAGCAACACTGCATGCTGCGGCGCTGCAGGTGGCGAAGTTGACGGCTCGACCACAATTTGCAAACGATGGCTGTACTCCGGGATCAGCTGCGGCAAGCTAGCTCCTGCGGGCTGGAGTCCGAGAGCCAGCCGCTGCAACTTCGGCGCTGAGGCTTCAGCGGCATCGGGCAAGGAGAGCCTCTCTCGAACACCTGTGTTGCGACACACTTGCTTCAACATGCCTGCCACTCGCTCGCAGAAAATCTGCGGGTAAGCTGACGATGAACTGGCAGCAATGAATTGGCGACGCTCCGATGCCACGGGGATCCAAGGTTCATGCTTGCACAACTTTGCTCCGGGACACTGCGCAGCAAGGGAGTCAAAGGCATGATCTGAAGTCCAAAGCTGAAGCAGCTTAGGCCTGGCACCTCCATGTTGGCACATATGGAATTGCACGGTTGATCCAGCATGCATTGCAGCCAAGGATTTGAAGTAATCCGTTTGCCAGAACAAGGAGTTGGCAGCATTTTCAAGAACACACCTAACACCACGCTCCAAGGCAGCTTGAAACAAGGTTGATACTGATTGGTAAAGCTGATTTGCCACTTCACACCGCTGCTTGTCTCTTCCGACGAGGCCGTCCAAGCCGTGAGGCCGCTTGGTGCTCCGAAGGGGCTGAGGCACTGGCAAATTCAAGCGCTGGAGCCTGGGAATCGGCTTACAGTATTCTCTGGAACTGCTGCCCAAATCATGGCAACGCGATGTGATTCCGTGACGACAAATTGTTGAAGGCTGTGCACAGAATCTGCATTCGCAAGATCCAACTGATGGACCCGCAATCGTGGTTTGGCATCCGGCTGTTTATGCGAAATCGGCATGACCTGAAACCCCAGCCTGTGGCAGGCCCAGCTCAGGCCTGCAGATCCGCAAAAGAGCTGGATCACCAGCATGTCATCCACACACAGAGCAAATGGCACCCGGTTGAAGACATGTTCAGCCGTTTGCACCGGCCGCTGCAATTGGAAGCCTAGTTCATTCAACTGACAAACCTTCGCAGCAGGCAGCTTATGCAAAAACCTAGGAGTGAAAGCGACCAAAACACAACGCCGTCCTACCCAAGGTAGGGTACAATGCCTCCTGGTCGCGGCGGCCGGAAGCCACTGGGGCCCTCCGGATACATCTAAAATGAAACCCTTCCTTTGCGCGTCCTGAGGACAAACGTGAGGGCCTGAGTCGGCTTCATACCAAACCCCTCCCCCTTGGAAAACAGACAAAGGGATTACCACGTTCCAAGAATCTGGCTCGTTATTGGTGTCTTGGTGCAAGTCGGATTGAGTCTGATCAAGAAAAGCGAAGGCAGCAAATGGATAGCCCCCCGCGAAGCGCCTGATGAAGCTGCACACAACTTGCACCGAGATCGGATAGTTCGTCGTGGTATTGTGAAGGCCCACAACACCTCCATGCACAAAACTACCTGCAGAAAAGGATTTTCCCCGAACCTCAGAGCCCCGGGGGGCATCATCTTTTTCCAGCAAGTCAAAAAGAGTCAAAATTTGCTCTGCAGTTGCTTGTTGATCCTTAAGCGAAGACGCAAACTCCTCAGCATGCATGCCCGCACCAAGTTTCGGCTTCTTCGCCAAAGATCCAAAATTTACAGAGGCTTGTGCAATGTGGCTGGCACCTGAAGACCCGACACTATCAGCAGCCTGAGGTCCTCCAGGCGCCTCCGCTTGTCAGGCCTTTTGCTGGCCCCCTTTCGCCCGGCAATTGCTAAAGCTATGCCCCGGCTTGTGACAGAACATACACACATGGAATCCCTTCTGGCACTTGGGGAGACCTTCGACAACCTTAGTCTCACTTGCACAGCCATCCAGATTGAAAGCCCAGCAACACGGACCTTTCCCGAACTTTTTGCAGCCCTTGAGGCTGTCCGGGATCACCTTCTTGGCCTTTTTTCGGATGCGAGGCTTCTTCGGGGGAGCCGGCACTCCCGGCGGTGCTTCGGGGGGCGCCTCCACATCCGGCCCAGCAGTAACTTTGCTTGCAACCCCACCTGGCGACGGCAACAACCACATCTGAATCCTCGAACCCAACATGAGGGACTTCAAGGCTACATTCAGAGGCTTAGTCCCATCAGCCCTAATCTTAAAGGGAGGCGGACACTCTCTTGCCATGATCGTGAAGAGCTCCTTGTCGGCTCGCACCACCTGGGTTGCGGTGACAGGATGGAACCCTGGCGGTACTGGCGCACTCATCGCGCTCAACAGACGGTGGAGGTAGTCCTGGTGGGTCGCCCAATCAATCAGGCCACACTGATCAAAGGCGATTCCCCTCCTCTGGAAAGCAAAATGCATCAACAAAGGAGTCGTAAGATCCGCCTTCGTCTCCGATTCCGGCGTAGCCACTTTCAATGCCTCCTTCTCGATTTGAACCACAGACGTTTTATGCTCAATGCCTTGGGCAACTTCAGTGTCGCGCTTTCCGCACATAGACGGTGGCACCCACACTAAGAGTCCGGATTCAAGAATGTGATTGACCTTATCGATTAAGGAGTTTGATGGCTGAAGCTCCCCTGAAATGGAGACCCCGACCAAATGCCCCTGCTGCTCAAGCATCCTGGCCGCTCGCTCAGCCATCGGCATTTTACGGACCTGCCCTTCAGGAGCATCCGCACTTACCTGATCCTTCAAAGCCTGTATGACATATGTGGTTGCTTCAAAGTCCAAATCACGCAGTTGCGCAACACGGCCTATGGGAGCTCCAGCCCCAAACAGCTGCGTCGCTAGCTGTTGGTACTGCTCCTGAGTGGGTTCCGACCTCGGCGTTCCGATAGCGAGTGCCAACTGCCTGAAGGTACGTATGCTCTGCGCTGCCAAAGACGTGTAAAGACTCCCATCCGGAGTAACCTCCAGGCACCTCTGCCTTAGTGCAGCCTCCGAAGCAATCAAGGCCATCTTTCTATGATAGGTCTCTAGTTGCTAGCTTGCGAGCTGTCACTGCACACTTCCATGCTATGCGCTAACATCAGCAGTGCTGTCCAGTCCTAAAGTTGCAATGTAATTCAGCTGCTCTCTGATCGACCCCTCCCGTCACTCGGTTCATGAGCCATCATTGCGCTCGGGTCGCGATGCTCACTTGCTGCAATGCACCACCGGGGACATCTCACCCAGAGCATGCGCAAGGAAAACGACCACCTGGGAAACTTCACCAGCGCACGCTGCTCAGAATTTTCCTTTTCGGGAGCGGGTCACCGTCTGAAACAAAACTGACAAGGCTTTATATCATTCCCCAGCGCCCTCACTCGGAGCTTTGCATGCTTGGGTCCGACTACCCTGCCACAGGCTAGAAGATTTTTAAAATTCTCAGCAACACCCAGATGAGCGATCTTCGAGCCCGCATGCAACCAAAGGTCGAAACCGTCAGGTACGGTGTCACCTCCGGCCACCATCGCAACAGGCTGATGGTCGTACTCATCGGCTGAGTCCGTAGAGCTGCCGAGGGACTCAAGATCATCCTCAGCTTCGCTCTCCGTGGCATTCACGACGACAAACGACCCTGCGCTGAGGTCGCTTCTGATCTCCTCCTTGACCAGCTGGGGCCCAGGAGTCCCAACCTCAGGACACGAGTCCCCTGGGATGCCAGGGCCAACCAAGGGCGCTACCAACGGCTCCAGAAGAGGCGCCGGCGCCCCTATGATGCGACCCCCTCTGGTTTCGTCCGGCTTGAACTTTCCATCGCGAACTTCGGCCAGGAGCTTTTCCACCATAAGGTTGTATGGCGCCTGTGCATCACGGCTGTAGACAATGTCCAAACCTCCTGACGCATGGTAGCCTAACCTCTGAATCGAGAGGCCATCCACTCCTCTCTTGGCCGCCCACGAGAGAACGGTGGCTTTGAAGGACTTCGACGAAGGCTCCATGTCCTTCCCCGGCTCGCTCTTGAGGAGGAGACGAAGCCAAGTTGTGGCTTCATCCGACTCAATGCCTCGGACCGTCGGGCGGCCACTTGCATCCGGCGCAGGGCAAAAAGGCATATCCTTTTCGTCCGAAAGCCCGATGTCCCTTCGGCTCTGCAACCACAGTTCTCCAAATTGCTTCAAGCCCAGACTCGGGGAGACCACGTGCAAAAAGCGATGCCTCTTGCTCTGCAGCCGACAAGTCTTATGCACTCCAATCCTGAGCTCAAGGTAAATGAGTTCCCCATCCTGTCCTCTGTCAACGATGAGCTGGACTAAATGCTGTATGTCAGACCACCTGCAGCGACTAAAAGTAGCCACCAATGCACATCCCGCCGCAAAGTGACGGGTCCAGGGGTCCCGATGGGACTCGAGAGCCTCGTGCAGCAGTAGAAGTTGCGCCACAGTCAAGGCCGGGGCTTGCTTGGACTCCTTGAAAGATTCCACCACTCCAAGGCCCCTGCAGCGTCTACTCTTTAATAGGCACTCGACTTCTTCCACTCCCACCACATGCCGAACGAAGGCGAGAGCCTCCAACAGTCCAGAACACCTACTCTTTGGGGCCCCATGCTTCTCCAGATGCTTCAAGTGCTGGTACAGCTCACGCTCCGCACAAGGGAAGGTTGCAAGGTTCTCCTCGAGGTAACTCTGAAAGCTTCCAATGGCCCTCCCTCTTTTCAGCAGAGTCGAAGGAGCTTTTCCCCTGAAGATATCGGAGATAACTCCTCGCTGGGCATCACCAGGTATCTCAGCATCCAGAAGGTCAACGAAGCTGCAGCCACTCCAGCCCTTCATGAGGGTCATCCACAAGTCGATCCCGATCTCGAACTGAGCCTCGCGCTGCTCGCTCCACGCCACAGCAACTCTGATCTTCACCGCAGTGGCAAAGGAGACACCTTTGTCCACGATCCTTGATCTCTTCACTGCAGCGGTCTCCGCTCCTCCAGGGGGCACCCCGTCCTCTTTCAGAATCGTAGGAACAGACCTTTTCAAAGTGGGCAATAGCTCTGGTGCACCGCCTCCGAACAGCTCACCAAAGATCCCCTGCTCCCAAGGTTGCTTAAGTGGCTCCTTTTCCGGCATCCGCCACTGTGCTTGCACGGCCATCCTGAATGTAGCAGCAAAGTCGAAGGAACCCGAAGACGAAGAGACCCCCAGCAGACCCAGAGGCAGGCTCGAAGTCACGGACCTGATTCCACCATCTGGTCTCTGAGCCAGCATCTTCTTCTCCGTCAGACTGAGCGCCCCAAGAGAACGTGGGAGAGAGGGCTACACTAGGCGGACCCCCAACCGGAGGAACCCTACCCATGGACCCGGCAGGAGAAGCTGGGGCAGGGCTTAACTGCAACCCACTATCAGCATCGGGCTCTCTCAAAGACCTGGCCAGCTCCTCGAGGCTGACCAATTCTGGATCGTGTGCTGTCTCTTGAGCATCCAACACTGTCACTGCATCAGGAGCTGCTGAACCGAAATCCCCCAGAGACCCAAAAACCAGCTCCTGATCTGGATCTGCACTCATATCAGGGTTGGGCGCAAAAACAGCTGCAGCGAATGTACCAGGACGTACGAAGGTATTGTAGTCTGTCGTCAGACGACAGGCAGTCCCAGATTAAGCGTGCAGCGTCTGTATGCCCAAGAGTCGCAGTCAGGAGCAACGCAGGGCCTTCCATCAAGAAGCCCCCGCAGGAGCACTAGGAAGCACCGGAGTACAGGGCCTGGAACCTGCTAGACGGATGCCGGCCCAGAGCCCATAAGAAAATTCAAGCTGGCGAGCCACAGCTGCGCATGCTGAGTTTTCTTCAACTACCCCAACGAGCTCAAGTGATTCAAACTCAAGCAAGCTAATTTGCCACAGCAAATTTTTACAAGTCAACAAATAATGTCGCATCCCCTTCTGTGTGATCGTTTGGGGAGTGTCGACTTATTCCTTCTCGAAGGTTGTTCTGGTTCAGAAGGAGCAGCATTTTTTATTGGTGAAGGCTTAACATCCACTCTGAGTTCAGAGGAGGAAGATGAGCCTGACTCCTTTGATTTAGAGTCATCATCGGACTCATCATCTTCATCCTGGGTAGGATCTGCTTCTTCTGGTTCTGTTTCGGCGGAAGATGATTCTTCCTTCGGCGGCACTACGTTCTCTGCTGTATCCTGGATAGGATCTGGAGGCTTGTGTGAGGTGGTTGTTCTGAGCACCTCTGTAGAACTCGCAGAACCATCTGCGTTCCACAGTTTTCCGAGAAGACTCTCAGGATCCTTTTGTGCTTCAGCCTTCCTCGCGAGCTTGGACCTGGGATTGACTTCTGCTGCGGCAGAAGTCTCCTCTGTAGTTGTCTCCGTTTTCGGAGGTACTGCACTCGCGGATGAAGGTTGCTCCGTGTTCGGAAGTCGATCATCTTCGGCGTGTGGAAGAGAGAAGGACTTCTTTTGAGAGGATCTAGCCTTGGGAGGCTCAGGTGGTTGCCTCCGCCCTGCCATTTTTAGCAATTGGGCTTCTAGGTCCTTCCCATGGTTGCCACACCACCTTTTTGACTCGCGTGCCAGTGATGGCATTTCCGTGTTACAATGGTCGGTCCACCATTTTCCAACCCGTTTGAGTTCTTCGTACTGTGGGGACACCCACAATTGCTCCGAAGGTGCGAACAGGGCACTGAGCGTGTTGGAATGGACCACTTCCGGTGTAGAGAACATTCCGGAGTCGGAATGCCATAGGTTGGTCACGGCATTTACCACATTGTTGGCGTCGAACACCAAGTAGTGGTTTATTGGCCCTTAATCCTGTTGGATTTGGGTCCTTGAGATTCAAAACCGTGAACTGAACACTGTCCCTGTTGGGACGACTGTTCTCTTCGATAAGAGCTTGATAGTTCTGTGATGTGACCACCTCCTTTAGGAGGGTTGAGTTGAAGGTACTATGCCGTGTCTCAGAATTGGCAAGAGAGCTTGAAGGTCGGTAGCATGCATGATATAGTATGGAGCGCCCTGTTGGACGTAATCCTTCATGCCTATCGGCCTCGGTGCATTCGTGGATTTCCGTTGTGTACGCGATTGCACTGGAGTGATCCCTGATGCCATAAAGTCGCCTACGGTCATTTGTGACCTTGGCCTTTCCTCTTCTGGATCTGGTTCGTCCGCTCTTGGTAGAGCATGTCTGGCGCTTCGTCCGCCGGTTGCGGCGAGGCAAAGTTGAGTCATTGAAGACACGTTTGCATCTTGAGGGATGGTAAGACCAGGTTTGGTCGTAATCTTTCGTCCCTCGCTGTCGCTGTCGTAGTCCATCCAGACCACGAACCGACTCTTGGTGTTCAAGATAACACCCAGCGCCATCTCCTGTGGAGAGTACTTGCCTAACTGGTTTTCGGCCAGGACGTCCACAGGTAAGATGCAGTTGTGACTACCGCGGAACAGCTCCGGCCTTTCATCGTGAAGATGTCTGGTAAGGTGCGCCATCCATCTGCCAATTCTGTTGGTCTTCGCCAGGATGTGAAAACACAACTCATTGGAAAGTCCTGTCGCTCGTACAAGGTTTGGTACTGATTCCTCGTAGTTGTATTCTCCTGAAGGAGTACAACACTGTCGATTACCTCCTGTGGGAGGCCAATCTGGAGATGATAGGCGAACATTCTCGCGAAATCCTTTGGATCTTGTGCATGCATGGTTGCATTTTGTCTCCAGTGAAGTAATGGACTGCAATCCCAAGGTCCTTGCAAAACTCCTTGGATCATGAATGATAGATCCTTTGGTGAAGGATCCGTGACGCGTACCCCGTTGATGTAGACAACAGATGGTTGCTTATCGTGTCTGGGTACTCTGTGCTCACCGTGGTCGGTGCGTCTTACCGCCTGCTGGCGGGTCTCTGGATACGGTGCATCCATGTGTGGATGTCTGCTATGGTGAGCTGATACCGCCCTTGGTAGGGCATGTCCATGACGCGAATTGAGGTTCGATCTCGTACTCATACCGGCACTGAGAAAGAACTTGTGGCACGAAGGCTGTGTAAGCTGTGAAGGCTGTAAGTTGCGCGGCTCGAAGCTGAAAATGGCTGCGGAAGAGACAAGATATAATTTGCTCATGAACATGAGTGCATAAAGAAAGACGCAGCATGCAGACACAAATTTTTTTTAGACGAAACTAGAAGACAATTGGCCCGAAAGCATCATTAGCGAAGAGTTTAGCGCTACGTTATAGAATCCAGTGCATAGAATTATAGAGTCATAGCGCGAAGTGCATCTTATTATGAAGTATATGGCAATGCCGAGATCGATATTTTTGAATCTATGAACTTGACTCTACGTGTTTCACTCTGCGTTTCTCAGTCGATGTTGTCAAAGCTGTCGAAGCAGTGTATAAACTTAAGTATATGAAGTCAACTGCATACGGCGAAGCGCATAGAGTCAAGTGCATAAGTCAGGTGAATAAGTATCTAGAGTCATGGTGTCAAGTTGTTTCAGTGCAGCCAGATCCGGTGGTCGGTGATCGCATTATAGTGCTACGGTATCCTTGGTCGGAGCTGATCCAGCAGGGAAGACGGTAGAGATTCGATCGAGGCAGGTAAAGAACAGTCCTCAGTATGGTAAGATGATGCAACATGTTCATCCCTTCGAGCAAAGCATGCGGGTCATACATGTGCAATGAGAAAGCCTCTGCAATCGACGTAGAGATTCCGAGCCTGAATAAGTCATCGAGCAGGCACCGGCGACGCCTCATTGCAACACAAACTGACTCACGCAAGCAGTGACCAACGGCGGTGATTCCCCATGAAGCATCCTGCTCGGCAATGCGCCGCGATAGACTTAGAGCTTCCAACAACTCCGCTTGGGAAAATTTTGCGCCCGGCTGACTTCTGCTGCGCATCCGCCAGCGACAGCGAGCCCACACAACTGATCCCGAGTCCGCTTCCCGAGCTCGTCGCGGAGCCAGGCTTCGCCGTGCTCGGCACAGCCCTCTCGCAGCTCCTGCAGCTTTTGCTCCGACGCAGCAACAGCATCGACCTGACAGCAAAGACTTCACGTGAAAGCACGAAACATCTAACCTGGCCCCGACACTGACGCCTCACTGCAAGACAAATTGACACAGACAATGATCAACGACATCGATTCCCCATGAAGCCTCCTCCTCGACAATGCACTGTGATAGAGCTTATACCAATTCCAGCTTGGATAGAGTGCGCCAGGACGAGCCCTTTCGCAGGCCTTTCAGCTGCTATGGCAGCAACACCATGTGTCCACCCCGGCCTTTTCGCAAGACAGTGTCTAGTCAGGCAAAGAACCGTCTTAAGTATGGTGAGATGCTGCAACGTATTTTCCCTTCCGAGCAGAGCGAGGCAGGTAAAGAACAGTCCTCAGTATGCGGGCCATACATGTGCAATGAGAAAGCCTCTGCAATCGACGTAGAGATTCCGTGCCTGAATAAGTCATCGAGCAGGCACCGGCGACGCCTCATTGCAATGCAAACTGACTCACGCAGGCAGTGATCAACGACAGCGATTCCCCTTCAAGCGTCCTGCTCGGCAATGCGCCGCGATATTCTGCTGCGCATCCGCATTGACAGCGAGCCCACGCAACTGATCGCGAGTCCGCTTCCCGAGCTCGGCGCGGAGCCAGGCTTCGCCGTGCTCGGCACAGCCTTCTCGCAGCTCCTGCAGCTTTTGCTCCGACGCAGCAACAGCATCGACCTGACAGCAAAAACTTCACGTGAAAGCACGAAACGCACGGAGCCAAGTTTCACCGTGCTCGCCAAACCCTCTCGCAGACCATTCAGCTGCTGTGGCGGCAATGCCATGGTACTATGTACTCCTACTTCTACTACTATTATTATTATTACCATCTACTATTACTACTATTACTACTATTACTACTATTACTAGTATTACTACTATTACTACTATTACTACTATTACTATTATTACTACTATTACTACTATTACTATTATTACTATTATTACTATTATTACTATTATTACTATTATTACTAGTATTACTACTATTACTATTATTACTACTATTACTATTATCACTACTATTGCTCCTAACTCCTATTACTACTATTACTACTATTACTACTATTACTACTTTTTCTCCTAGTACTACTATTACTACAAAAGTGTTGACTTTACCTCGCGTTCGAACACTCGACAATGCCAATCTCTGTGAAAGGTTGCGAATTTCACTTCAATGCATATCAAAAGTAATAACTTTACCTCGCGTTCGTGCGTTCGACCACGCCAATCCCTGTGAAGGGTTGCAAAATTCAATTCAATGCACATGAAAAGTAGCAACTTTACCTAGCGTTCGTGCATTCGACCATGCCAATCCCTGTGAAAGGTTGCAAAATGCTAATCCCTGTGAAGGGTTGCAAATTGCACCTCAATGCACCCAAAAGCGCTTCAAAGTAGCAACTTTGCCTCGCGTTCGCGCACTCGATCATGCCAATCCCTGTGAAGGGTTGCAAGTTCGTGCGCTCGACCACGCCAATCCCTGTGAAGGGTTGCAAATTGCGCCTCGAAGCGCATCAAAAGTAGTAACTTTACCTCGCGTTTGGGCGCTCGACCATGCCAATCCCTGTGAAGGGTTGCGCGGCGCGCCTATTAAGTTAAAAAAATGTGTAACTTTACCTCGCGTTTGAACGCCCGAGGAGGCGAATCCCTGTGAAGGGTTGCGCGGCGCCCGAAAAATGTGTAACTTTACCTCGCGTTTGAACGCCCGAGGAGGCGAATCCCTGTGAAGGGTTGCGCGGCGCCCGAAAAATGTGTAACTTTACCTCGCGTTTGAACGCCCGAGGTAGCCAATCCCTGTGAAGGGTTGCGCGGCGCCCGAAAAATGTGTAACTTTACCTCGCGTTTGGGCGCTCGACCAAGCCAATCCCTGTGAAGGGTTGCACGGGCACCGCATTAAGTTAAAAAATGTGTAACTTTACCTAGCGTTTGGGCGCTCGCCCATGCCAATCCCTGTGAAGGGTTCACCCGGGCGCCTAAAATGTGTAACTTTACCTAGCGTTTGGGCGCTCGAGGTGGCCAATCCTTGTGAAGGGTTCACCCGGGCGCCTAAAATGTGTAACTTTACCTAGCGTTTGGGCGCTCGAGGTGGCCAATCCCTGTGAAGGGTTGCGCCGGGCGCCTAGTAAGTTAAAAAGTGTGTAACTTTACCTAGCGTTTGGGCGCTCGCCCATGCCAATCCCTGTGAAAGGTTCACCCGGGCGCCTAAAATGTGTAACTTTACCTAGCGTTTGGGCGCTCGAGGTGGCCAATCCCTGGGAAGGGTTGCATTCCCGATGGACGACGACGGTGCCACCCCTGGCTTTAGAAGAGAGATTAGATACCGAGATGTAGAGAGTAAGTCATAGAGGCATAGAGTCAAGTAAGTAAGTAAGTAAGTAAGTATAAGTAAGTATAGAGATAGCATAACATAGAGTCCAGTGTCAAGTGTCAAGTAAGTAAGTAAGTAGAGTGAAGTAAGTAAGTAGAGTGAAGTAAGTAAGTAAGTAAGTAAGTCGTAAGCATAACATAGAGTCAAGTATCAAGTGTAGAGTCAAGTATCATAGAGTCAAGTGTCAAGTGTAGAGAGTCAGTCATAGAGGTCAAGTAAGTAAGTAAGTAAGTCAAGTGTAGAGTCAAGTATCAAGTGTAGAGTGAAGTAAAGTATGGAGTCAAGTAAGTTGATTCTATGTCTGTCATCTATGTACTCAGCTGCGGCGTTCCACACGGAAGAACCCTTCGCGATGCTTTCGGGAAAACAGTCTAAAAAGAAAATCCTGCACAAGGTTGTGCGATTCATGAGTTTAGTTACCACCATGTTCCTTGGCAATAAAATATTTTGTAGATCTCTGTTGAGATGTCAATTCCAAGGAAAGCTACCGCTGTTGCGGCATTCTTCATGCGGTCGATAATCCACCGAACCGTGAAAGCCTTATGCTGTAGCAATTCTCGAACCGGTGGGTGTATATCTGTTTCGGGAAGATTCCCTGTCTCAAGGGCCTTGATGAGTTCATCAGGCTGAGCTGAATGTTTCGTAAGAGCGTCAGCAAGACAATATTTCGAACTGACGTGGGCTAGATCATCCAAGGATCCAGAATTGGACTCCTTTCGGAGCATCTGAATAAGATGGTGTGTTTCCTTTTGCTCCGGCAGATGAGTTGCGCCCGCAGTTGTGACCAAATTGTTTGCATCAGTTCTGATGTGTATAGGGACTGTCTCTGATGAGAGATCTGCCCAGAGTCCCTTAAGGAATAAACAAGTGCCAAAACAACGCATGAGTGCGTTTAGCTGTGACACTGTAGTGGACATGGTAGTGATGGTAATCTTGTGAGATTCGTAATCCACCAAACTGCCTCTTGAGGATGTTTCCTTTATAGAGGACTCGGAAAAATCATTCTTCTTGGAAGAAGCTGCTGCGGCTGACTGCTTCATACCCTTTAGCTTCGGGTTGCGGTCTTCCGCAAGGAAAATGACATGGGCTCTCTGTGATGATTTGTCATCATTGTTCCTATAGGAAGCATCAGGGTAGCCCAGAATTCGAAGATTTCCATTCAGCGGCCAAAAACGCGACTCTACTTCAGTAGCCTTAAGAACGCGAACAAGTTTGTTCAGTTCTCTGATGTCACCTATTGTTGGCTTGGCAGCCTTGCTTGCACACCTACTGAAACGATAGCAAATGTGCGTTTGTGTTCGACTTTGGAGCCAATTGATTTGGCCAAGAACACTTCGGTATGCTGTGTGCTGCTGTGGGGCGCACGGCTGCTCATTGTTGAGCTTCTTATCAAACACAATCTCTTCTAAGGCCTCTACTGCAAGGTTCTGGTTCACCGCAATATGAGCTGGAACAGATGCAGTTGCATCCTTCCAAACCAATCTCTGTCCTACAAACATAATATCGTCTGTATCTTCAGAGCCTACGGCAAACTCCTTTTTGATCGAATCAATAACGGCCTTACGAAAGGTGTCATCACCCGCCATGCACAGGTCGTCTGCATGCAGACAGACTACTCCATTGGCATTGTTGCCTGCAATGGGATCAAGGAGATAGTCGATCGCAGATTCCATAGACTTAGGCTGGGACCTTTTGAGTTCCGCCTCTGCTGTTGCAGACTTCTTGCCATACAGAACATATGTACACCGGTCTGCACGCGTTGGAACAAGACCATAAGACAGGAGTGCCTTATCTACGATGTTCCACCATCTACGGGGTGCATCGTTGAGTCTGCAGGCGGGCTTCTTCATCCTAGCAGCTATATAGGGAGGATAGCCTGCCTCAGGTGGAATTTGGCATATGATGTCACGAGACTCATCATAAGCCTCACCTTGGAGAAAGGCGGTCTTAAGGTCTATGTGGGTTAGACGCCACAGCTTGTTAGCTGCTAATTGTATTGCCAAACGGAAGCCTGGACGACTCGCGGCAGGGCTATCAGTCTGCTGGACATCCTTTTGTCGGTCTTGGAAACCTCTCAAGACCCATCGGGCCTTGCATTTTAGGAAGTTCCCGTCCTTATCTCTTCTTAGAGTTAGGACCCATCGACCTGTTACGTAGTTTCGGATGTTTGCCTTTGCTTCGTCGAACTGCTTCTTCATTTCCCGCTTCTCCTTAGCGGTCGCCTCCTTCCGTTGTGCCTTTTGAGTGAGATTTGATGAGTTCATGTGAGGACTTATAGATAAAGCCTTGTCCTCTTCCGTTAAGAGATCATACTCTTCACGGATGTCGGATCGAATCTTCTTGGTAGGTCTGTACCGTGTTCGATCCGATCTCACTCTTGATGGTACCTCTCGGATATCCACAGGACAGCCGCTCATATAGCGAGGCATGGAGAATGATCCTGTGTTGCTACACAGTTTCTGCTCTTCTGTGAGCAAAATCCAATCCTTCTCATCAACAACAAGATCGCCTTCCTCATCAGAATAGTACCTTGTGTCTTCTGATTCAGCATCACTCTCGGGTTCAGGTGAGCCTGAGGAATGAGGAAGGACGGAAGGTTGTCCAGGATCATCTGGCACCAGCTCTTCAGATGACTCTTCTTCCTCTTGTTGTAAGGGAAGAATGGGTCCTGACTGCTGCGGTGCCGCCTTCGGCTTAGGCTTTGGAGTCGGCACCTGTGGAGGTGATTTTTGCTTATGCGGCGAAACTTTCCTTTCCGATGAAGACCTTGGCGACACATCACCCCCCAGACGCCGAGGAGACGGCTGGCGAGGAGGCGGACGCACGCGAGGTTTAGCCCGAGCAGGAGCCACGGGTTCATCGGACGAAATAGCCGGAAGTCGCGGTGGAGGTACGGGCGGAGGAGGACGCGACGGAGGAGTGCCAGGAGGCATAGGCTGATCTGGCTCTGGCATAGAGGCATCGTCAGATGTAACACGAGACCGATTAGTACTCATCGGTTCTGACGGATCTGACGGCGACACTTCCGCATCAGACATAATGACGTCCGGTGGAGGACGGATTGATGGTGACGGTTTGCCACCCGTCATCTGGAACAGCACCCCCGAGAATGTTGATGGGTGCATTTTGTCCCAGGACACCTGATTGATGCGGCAGACAACAGGTAATCGTCTGGTTAGGTCGCTTTTTGTTCCAGAAAACAAGAGCTCCATCAGTCACACTTGTAAGTGTCTTGACTGAACCAAAGGTGCCTCTGTAAAGAGTACATTGCTCAAAACCAGATCCTGGCAAGAGTTTGGATCTGAGATGAGTAATATCTGACACCAGTGCATCCAGGGACGGCGATGGCTTGGAATGATGCAATGGTAACTCAGTCTTACTCGAAAGAGAGTTCACTCTGGTCACAAGTGATCGTATTTTGGGATCTTGCAGCAGTTTGGAATCCTTGAGAGGATTGACTGTCAGCAGTGAGTACTCTTGATCGAGTAACTCACAAAGTCCGTGAAGACATTCGTCCCCGGAATACTGCAAGATATCTGTAAGCAAGGATAAATGCGATGCATACGAATCCCGGCGCAAAAACCTTGCCATACATGAGGCAAAAGTTTCGCAGAATTCGTACGGATACACCTGTGACAATTGGGTTTTGAGACCGTAGCCTTGAATACCCGTTTCATTCCTCGGAGAGGAAGTTGGAGACTTCGGCCTTGGAAAATTTCTGTGGCATTAGTACCTGCTGTGGCAGGTTATGCATGAAGATCGATGATCTTGACTCATAGTATCCTTTTGGATCTTGCATGCCATAGGCCTGCAGATTGCATACTTCATAGCTAACCTTTTGGTTAGAGAACAAGCGTTTTGCCTCTGGTGTTGACCAGAGCTTACTGTAGTAGGGGTTCTCTAGGACAAAGTAACGTCCGAGTTTCATTTGGTGATCTGCTATTGATTCACAAAACTTGAGGACAGCAAGTCTCTTGTTAGAGCCTTTCTTCCACTGGGAGTACCAGCTGGACCACTGAGAATGGTCTGGAGACATTACAATGATAGTAGGTTCCTGTTCCTTGATGATTCTCAGAAGTTTTGAACGACCCTGAGGTTGTTCTAGATCTAATCCACTGCGCAAATCTATAGGCTGTCCTACTCTTAATCCTGAAAGGGCAGCCTTATGACTCAGACGCGGTGATCCTCCATAGAGTTCCAGGAAATCAATTTTTCCTGCACTGGTCACTTGCCAGTGACACTCATGATGAGAAGCTGTCAGATCTGTCGAAATCAGAGAGGCATCAAAGGTTACCATACAACTGGCATGGTCAGAACCTTCAGATGTCAGTGTCTCGTCGTCTGGAGCAAGAGGAATCTCTACATCAGATGTGATGTCATAGTTCTTCCTCAGTTTTGAGATATTAACACGAACAATGCGTGTTCCAAGATCAACACCTACCATTGAACTTCCGAGTTCGGAGATTACCTTTCCTTTTAGCCAGGATCCATGTTTGGATCCGGTTGATCCAACTTTGGATTTGTCTTCGGACCAATAGTAAACCTTATCTCGTAAAGAGAAAGGTCCTTCGGTCATTGAAAGTCGAGACGCTAGGTCTCTTCGAAGATCATCAGATTGCCGTGCTTCTTGGTAGGCCTTGTTGGCAAGTTCCCTGATGGCTCTTGCTGTAACCTCAGTATCAGTAGGATTACCGGTCAGCTGATTGGGATCTGAATTCTCGGGTGTTATAACATCTCGAGGACGTCTCCCAAATGCCATTTCTAGAGGAGTTACTCCTCCATAGGTAATTGAGGAGTTTCTTGCTAAACATGCCTGTCTCACTAGATTACCATACTTCATAGTGATACCATTGTACTGTGGGTCACCATCCTTGAGGATCTGAAGTATGATCTTGATCTGATGTTTCAGCAATCGTACAGCTGCCTCGGCCCTGTTCGGCCATGGTGTTCCAGGGCCTGTTGCCACAGGCTTAATGTTCTGCCGATTGTAGTAGGCCTCCATCTTTGGAGTCATAAAGGCTTGATCTCCAACAACAACCCTTGGGTTGATCTGATATTTCTCGAAATACTCATTCATAAGCGACATTGTAGTATGTTCCTCCTTGTCTTGCACAACTTCGGAGGTCAACAGGTTTGTCGCTCCATCATAAAGAATGAGAAATATGAGACGGCTAGCCTTGCCAGGAATTGGCAACTCTCCATGATCTACAAACGTTAGATCACCGAAAGTTTCTGATCTTAGACCAGAGATTTTTGCTCTCGGAGGAGCTCTCTTGTGTTCCTGGCAGGCAGAGCATTTCTTGACCAGTTGGTCATAAAGTTCATAGATCTCCATTGGGATCTGAAGAGCTTTCGTTCTTCTTTTGAACTGATCGGTATTCATGTGACGGTGCTTCAAATGAAGTTTGTAGAGCTCAACAGGGTCCTTAAGCTTCTCATGAATCCTACGAAGAGCTATCGGAAGAGATGGAGATGATTCCGGAACGAGCTCTTCTTCATGGAGTCGCTGACCTGATGGTGAATCTGTCCTAGGAGCCGGGTATTCTCCTGACTCAAGTGGTCTTACCTCCGTCCCATGGTCAGCTCCTGGGACAACAGATGTTTCTTCTACTGGAGGTTTGTCAGTATATTTGCGACTCTTCTTCAAAAGATTCTTGAGACCCTTTGGGGTCTTCACCCTTCCTGGTGGAAGATCTGATTTCTCTTCGGATGGAGATTCGGGTGGTCCCGAAACTTCGTGTGGTTCGGGTGGTCCCGACACTTCAGGTGGTTTGTCTTTTGATCCTGAAGATGGCCCCGATGGTTCGGCAGGCTGAGGAGCATCACCAGATGATTCTGGTGGTTCAGATCTCCTTGCAGAGGATTCTGCCGGATCTGGTGGAAGTACTTTCTTCTTACCTGGAATACCCTTAGGTGGAGGATCAGGTGCTCCTTCCGGTGCCTTGTCGCAGCCCTTCTTGAAAATGTGTGGTTTTTTCTGTCCTGCACAGGCTGGACAGCGACCATCTGGGATCTTCGTATGGGTTCTCCTTTCTTCCTTCGGCTTCTTCGATCCTAAGGCGGTCTCTGTCGCCTGAAACGACGAACCTGCCTTAGAATGATACTTCCTTGTGGAAGTGAAGCTCAGGAGATCCAATACCAGATGATTGTTGGTGCTTATTGGAAGTGGAGTCCTATTGAGGCCAAAAGCTTCACACGTAGCAAGGTCTGCTGTAGGACTGCACTCAAGCGTCATCCGAAGATTCCTCATTTGTTCAATGGAGAACAAGATGGGAACTCGACCCTGATCAAGTACTTCTATAGTTGTATCTCTCCTAGGTGTCGTATTGAACCAAAGAGTAACTCGCTCCTTGATAAGAGCTGTTTCACTATCTGCAAAAGAGAACTTCGTGTTCGAAGGAGAGAAGGTGAAGTCAATCATGCCTGGTGCATGTTGCTTGACGGCCTTGATAAGCCGGTTCACCGCATAGCGGGATCCCATGGCCCTTGTACAACCTGAATCAAGAATGACAAAGGTAGGGCTTCGATCAAGATTGATCCGCTCTGTAAGAGCAGATAAGACGGTGTGCTGCAACGGAAATACTGCTGTTGCAGTTTCCACACCTGGCCCCGGACGTTCTTCTTGTGTCAAGGGCAAATAACTCTCTGAGGAGTTGTACACGGTTTCATGATGCGCGCTCGGATCTGTGCCTCTACCATTCGATCCTTTGTTTGTTCTTCTCTTCTTTTTCCGTGTTTTTCGTTTTGCGGCATGTGCATAATACGTGTAAGACGTGTTTTCATCATAAGTGGCAAAATTCCAACCTGATTCAGTATAGTAACTGTCTTCATACCACAAATCCCAGCTCGGTGAGGTGGGCTTTTCATAGGCTTGTGGAGATCCTGTTTGATCTCCTTGTAAGGAGGCAGACTTAGCTGTATCCTTACCTTTGCCCTTGGCCTTTGCGCCTTTGAAAGAGCTTCCTTTGTCTCCTTTGTCCTTTCCTTTTCCTTTGCCTTTTCCACGTTTTCCTTTGTCCTTCCATTTTCCTTTACCGAAATAGCTGGAATCGGTTGGATCATGTTCTGCCTGGTTGGCTCTACCTTTTCCGGTATGACCTAAAACGGCCACGTCCCTTTCGCTTGCCACCCTTTGCTCTTCCCGGTGATCCGGGACGCATCTTTGGTCTTCTTCCCTTCTTGAATCTCCTCGCAATGAAGGTCTCATGATCATCGACTGTCCAGAAGACAGTCTGATCTTCCTCTGCGGCAAGGAAGCCTTCCTCGAGGGTGTCTTCATCCTGGAGCCAGAAACCGTCTACTCCATCGTATTCACCTTGATCGAGGATGAGGAAATTCCGACCTCCGCGTTTGCGGCGTTGGTCTCTCCGTCCGTGCCGGTCCTTCTTGTGAGAAGTGTGCCGGATATTGGGATCCTGCAGACCAGTTCTGGTCGTCGAAAACTGATCGAACATGGTCTGTCGTACCACAGGGTACGTATAGGTCTCAATCCGGAACCCTTGGTTGGTCAGGGTTGATACCAACCTCTCACGTTGTGATTCAAATCGGACTGCACTAGGAACAGGAGAGCTAGGAGATTATCATTCAGCGGAAACGCTCTTCGATGTCTGTCAAGGCGTTCCTTGTTCCACGTCTCAAAGTATCGTGCGGCGAACTGTTCCTGTTCGTTTGCATCCTGCAGGCGCACGAAGGTTGGATCTGCTTGTACAGCAGCAAGAAATTCTGGATTGCCATCTTCCAGATTTACGTCTGGTAAGAGGTCCATCCTAGAGTTTCTCAGACGCTGCAGTACGATCTCAAACTTAGCAATCCAGGTGACAAAATCCTCGTTGTCCTTCCACGCCTTGGGCAGGCCAAGGAACCGCCACAGGAAAACATACTGTTCTCCTTTTACGAAAAATGGACGCATCTTCTTCTTGAAGTAATCTACTCCATCTTGGGCTGCAAGCCTCACTCGATTCAAAGATTCCTTCTGCACTGCGGCCAATCCGGAGAGCCTCGTCTTGAGAGACGGACCTCTTTTGGTTTCATCCAGCGTTGTAATGTCACACCAGTCGTCAATCAACTGTTCATACTCAAACCACGAAGTGGTGCCATCATAGGCAGGCGCGATTTTGGGCGTGATGCCTAGTTGGGCTAGCATGCGGTCAGATGATGCATATGACTGTGCGACATACGTGGCTGGACCTTGTGAGGTCTCTTCGTCCTCATATCCCCCGGAGGATTGGGAGCTGTCGTCGGCTTCGCTAGGCGAGCTCGACATGGTGCTGCCTCAGCCCGCTTTGTTAAGCGATCGGCTGGATGCCGACCGCTGTTGCGGTGCTATGTGAAGCGGGCGGCCCTTCCGGGCTCCGCTACCAGAAAACTGAGCCGATACACCCCTTTAGGATTACTCCTGTGGGAGTGTATGACCAGTTTAAGTCCCGTGGGATCTAAGGCAACGCCCAGCACACGGACAGCAAGTGTTTTGTTCTGCTACGCAGAGAGAGCTTGTGTCAAGTCGGTAAAACCACTTGAGCCAGCGAGCAACGGACATATATACATGTGAGCATACAACCATGCCATTGCTGAAAGTACCTACCCCTTTGGGTATTTAGGCAAACAGGGGGAGGGGGAGAGGGGAGAGGGGGAGAGGGGGAGAAGGGGAGAGGGAGGAGGGGGAGAGGAGGAGAGGGGGAGAGGGGGGAGGGGGTGGTCCGCTGACTCCCGTGACGACTCCAAAACAAGCAAAAGTGGTAGCCTGGAAGTCCATCCTCATACTCCGGACACCCCTGCCCTGCTTGTCGCGCATGCTTACTTTTAAAGTGGGACCGTGATCCCTGAAAAGCTTCTGCAACTTCAATGTCTTGTCTCCATAGTAAATACCATGCACAAACACTCACATTCACGTAAGCTATCAGTATTTTGAAGCTTTCACAACACACAAACACACCCGCACGCACACATACACGTGCCCTTGTTGGCACGATCATGTTGCTTTAATGAACTGAACCCAGATTCCCCTCCTCAGCGGAGCCCACGTGCATTGTCATTGCAGGCTCGGCGCCTCCATGCTGAGTCGATGGGGAAAGGAAGCAGTCTTCTAAGGCTAAGCGATGTGAAGCGGAAGAGAGACGTCTGGCCTGAGGTGTTGTAGCGATTGTCGTCCGCGTTCTGGATCAGCTCCAACAGGAAGTGCCCCTTAGAGGCATACAAGTCGATGGCCAGCCTTTCGACAGCAGCCTCAGACAAAAAGCACAACAAAGCGCACACGAAAGACGACAAAAGAGGCTTCCCGCACTTAGGGTGCTCACCCCGATGCTCCGCTGCATGGCGCTAGCACTTTGCAGCACTGCCGGCGGCACAGTGCTGTAGTCGATGTCCAGGCCACGCTGCTGTCGAATATTTCGTAACAGTTCCACAGGCGCGTCCGGTGGTGGCGACCCAGTGTTTGGCGGACTTTGGCCAAACCCGACGTCACCCTTCCCATCAGCATGCACCTCGCCGTGCAGCTCCGCACGGAGTTGCGAGGAACGCTGAGATCTTTGAGAAAGCGCAGCTTGCACCTGGGCACTGGCCTCCTCAGCAGCACGCTGAGCTTTGTCCAGTGCCATCTGCAGCTCTGCAATCTGCTCGGAATGTTGCCTACGTCTTCTATCCAGTACGGCTTCCACTTCAGCCAGTCTGGCAAGAGCTTCCTCCCGCTCGCAGCTGGCGTCGGCGCCATGGACTTGGGAGAGCATAGGCCGCAGGATTTCCAGCCTCTGTTTGCGCTGTGTCCAGTTCTCGTAGGCACAGCGAGGCTCCCATATTTGCACCTCCTTGCCCGCATGGCTACCAATGGCGCTGTCCAGGCAGGGTGCAGCAGCACGAAGGATTTCAACCAGTGGCAGGACGAAAGGAACGTTGGGAAAGTGTTTGTGGGCGGCTTCAACAGAGGCCTTCAGAAGTGGCGCTGCGGCAAGGGCAGGCCTTTGTAACAAGAGCCGAGAAACGGCAAAGCTAAGGACCGGCACGATATCTCGACCGAAACTCTTGTTGCACGCCGCCGCACCCAGCGGCAGCGTAACTTCTGCCCTCGCTGCCGGTCTTGCAAAGGCCATGACAAGGACAAGCGGCGCGGCTTCTGCCAGCTGAGATGCCGCCTGCGCAACCTTCTTCGCTGTGAATACATCTGCAGGCTTGCGCATCTCTTGAATGCACAAATGCTGCAGAGGCAGATGGCCATGAGCTCCGCCCGGACGAGTGGGATTAGCTCCTGCATGCAAGCACTGCTGCACGATGTCATCTTCAACCTCCTGCATCGAGGTCAACTTGGACAACTCCCTGAACAGCAGATCTGTGGCAGCCTGACATCCAGCCGGCACGTGCCACAAACGTGCAAGGTAACGACATCCACAATCATTGCAGCCTCTTCCACCACCTCTGCCACTGCTGTGTGGCCACTCGCCTGAGAACGTTTAGAAAACCGGGCTTGAGCCTACGCTCACACCCTGACCATGATGAACCCCCCTCCTACAAGACCGTGCCTGAGCCGCGGAAAAGAGCGTTTGCTGAGGACCCACCTGCCAAAAGCACCCGAACAGGCAAAAGTGCGAGAGCTGGAAAGCCGGAGGAATTCATATCTACCTGCCTATCTATCTATCTATCTACCTAATCTATCAAACCCATCTATATCTATCTAATCTAATCCATCTGTCTATCTATTTGTCTATCTTCCTATCTACAAGTTTCTCTATCCGTGTGTCTACCTATCTACAAGTTTCTCTATCTATTTACCTACAAGTATATGCATGTAAACATACTAACTGTCTGTCTGTGTATCTGCAGTGTATCTGTCTGTCTGTCTGTGTCTCTGTCTGTCTGTCTTTCGAGTGCGGCATTTCCTAATCATTCCGCTGCCTGACAATCTAAATCATCACGTAGTTTTAAGATGGCGGCAGTATCCATGTGTTGCTGTTGCATATCCCCCTGATTTCGCCACGCAAGCGAAGGGCGGACCTGTGCGTCTTGTCTGGGAGGCAGAAGCAGTATCTGAGCCAGGGCGTGGCAATTCAAGCAACAAATCGTACGTGCACCGTCCTCAAAGAAGTGGCTGGAACGCTGATGAATGATGAACAAAATGCACCGTCCTGTCACAAACGTACCCTGCAGGAAATCAGTGACTACAGCCTCTAGCCTGGCAAGCGGCGGGTGAGCAAGACACGCTGGGGCCCGAGCTTTGGGATCGTGCTCTCGAAGCATGGCCGACAGCTTGTGGATGTACCCGGACTGCAACAGGCTCGGTTTGTGCAGCTCTCTCTCTTTCTCTCTCTCACCTTAAAGATGTCCTATCATGGACCACAAAAGACACGGGATGACATCAATTTCTGCAGCGTGAAGCTGCGACGGCTCAAGCAGCTTTCGGGGCGCGATGCTTCAGATCCTGATTTGGAGCCACCCCTCGCGTGACCTTGGCCATGTCGATCGCCAACTTCCGCAGACTTGCCTTCAGGCATCGGCGTGCAACTGCCGCCCGTGAACTTGCTGGCACATAGACAGAAGATCACAGGCGGCTTCTGATCCAACGCTTTGACGAGCTTCGGAACAGGCCCACTAACTGCACCAGAGCACTCGGAGATTGTTCAAATCCGTTTGAAGGACCTGTCTTCCTCGATCCCAGTAGTTGAAGTTCGGACCTCCACAGCTGCATGAGCTCGCAGCGCTCGCGTAGATCGCAACAGTGGACTTGAGCTCAGGCAGATGCCAGTTGCACACGGATTGGACACCAAGGGAGGAGACACAACCTAAATCAGGGAACAGATGATCACAGCAAACCAAGAAGGTGGAATCTCTAAACTGCCACAATCAAATGGACGGCCTCGTCTATGTACTCGTCGTCGTCGTCCTCCTCCTCCTCTTCCTCATCTTCGCCCTTCTCAGGAACGCTGGAGCTGCAAGTTCAGAGTAGGCTTGGGAAGTTCTGAATTCACAACAGCGAAAGCAACCACCCAGAAATGGAACAAATTCCTTCATGGCTGCGAATGCACGGACACGAGTCATGGTTTCGCACGGCCTTGGGCATGATCTCCGTATCTGAGCTTGATATGCGCATTGCCTCGTGTGGCAGCTGCTTTTTGTGCATTCTGCATGCGGCCTTGCAAATGAGCTCCAGGCCATCCATGCACATCCAGCGGAAACCAAGACTAAGATCGCTTGGCAGAAGTGCCCCCTCAAAACATGAGAACCGCTGACGGCTTTGCCTTGCTGTTCTTTCTAGGGTTCTTGGCTTGAGGCTGGAGCGGCTGGAGAGGACGAGACCCAACCCAACACTGCTGTGTCAACTATTGTGACGGCTATGGGAGGAGCCGGACGGCTGAGAGAGGTCATTGCGTCTGGCTGCACTGCACTACGCCATTTATGGCGACAACGCCAAAGCTGTGAGTCCTTTTGCGGGTGCTTTGCCGGCTGAGTGTCCTGTTGTCATTTTCAAGCCTTGGGCCCAGAACGGGCCTCAGGCGGCAGAGCAGAAGATAACTTCCCCTGCGCTGAAAGCTCCAAGCTCCAGGTTCTTTGATCTTCGAACCCCTCGTCCTCCATTGCTGAGTTCCCTGAAGCACCCTTCTAGCATCTCCTAGGCAAGAACCTGAAGCCTCTGGAGTACTTCATCGCCACCTCCGCCAATGCCTGCGCCGCTCCTTCGGCGGCTCAGGTGGCCACCTGCAACTTCAAGCATCGCACTTCGGAGGGTCGACATCTTCCCAGTCCCTGCCTGAATTGAAGCTGTCTCTGCAAAGCAAACGTGCAGTGGGCGGTGAAACGCTGCCTCCCGCTCATTCCAAGTCATCAGTCCGAAACATTCGAGTTCTCAACGACTGACTCAAGCACACATGAACGTGCCGAAAAGGACACCTAAATCATCAAGCGAGCTGCGTCCTTTCGGCAACTGCTTGAAAGCATGGTGTGCCTCTGGGTCAACCTGTGCCTCCCTCTGCTCCGGTGGGAACTCGTGGGACAGGTCGATTTCTGCCGACCTCGCAGGTAGTGTGCAGCTGGCTTTGCTTTCGGGTCCCACGACCACACATGTTCGATCAGAGTCCTCTTTAAATCCGTCACTTTGGGCAACAGGCCGACAAAGGCATGTCAACCAAAATAAGAGTTAACATGCTGCAATGAGCTGCACGCCCGTCAGACATATCCATGTCGATGTCTACATCTACGTTTACGTTTGTACATGAAAATGTATATGTACGTATCTATGTACGTATCTGCGAAAGAAGGAAGATGTGCATGTCGCAAACATGTCAATGCTGCACAAGGCTTGGCATCTCTACCATTGCCAGAATGATGGAACCTCCTTTTCCCAGGGGGGACAGGCTGCCCCGTTTTGGGCCCTCGCCGGTCGTAGGTCACCGACTCTGGGACTCCACACTCAGCGCCCTGCGCAGCTCCGGATTCGTAAAGGCACCAACTTGCACATGAGAACAGACTGGTCACGCCAAATCGCCTTCCAAAGCTCGGCATAGATGCCTTTCAAGAGCACCCACAAATGCCAACACAACGACCTCAGTGCTTCCAGCCTGCCACGGCTCCCAAAAGGCTTTGCTGCTCTGTCTCCTGCAGGCCAACATCGTCAGCTCACGAGTTTGCAGTTTGCAGCTGTGGCGGGCTCCTTGGAAGTGGAGGCACCTCGAGTCCACATGGGCCTGTTGGCGATGCGAATTAGACTCTAAACCATGCGCATTGAATCTCACCGATTCACCCTGCCTCCTTGGCACTTGAAGAGGTGTCGCCCAGCCTGCAGTACATTGCCCAAGAGTCGCTCGGCTGTGCCACTTCCTGGTTGGATTTGTTGCAAACGCTTCTCGCCTCCGCTTGCAGACGGGGCCTTGCACGTACGAACTCACAGGTATGGATCGCCGGGTTGCAATCTGTGCGTCTTCAGTCTCAGATCCATATTCCTGCCTTGATAATCGATGCTCGGCAGGAAAGCGGTGAAGAGAAAGGAGAGCATGTCTGGAACGCTCTGCGCAGCGTTGAGCATGTTGAGTAAGGCCAGCATCTAGCCACCACCAGACAGACCGAAACTGGCAGCTTCCCTTCTTTCCCGTATGGGCAGCGTCAACGTCCGGCAGTATTTGCCGTCCGAGCGCCACACAGTCTTTAGTTCAAGCAGCAGATGATAACTGCGCTAACAAACGTCTGGGGATGCAGACGTGACATCCAGGAAGCTCTCATTCCCGAAGGTACGTGCATTACTGCAGTATGGTCTGCAACTCCGATTGCCCTCACCGAGCATAACGGAACTGCAGGGCACAGGCCCGTCAGAGATCAGAAACTTGTTCCGTCTGCACCTGCAAGCAGGGACAAGTACTCTGCGATTGGAACGAAGGCATCTGCAGATTCTCCCATGCCTTTCCAGCAGGTACGGCATTGATTGCTGCGAGAGCAACATCCTCCAAGGTCAACGCATACTGATCGGAATAACAATCGCACTGTGCGGAACGACACGCATGCACATAACTACTTTCTCTGGCGTGTGCGCAGCCTTCATGATCTCCAAGTTCTCTGCAGAGTCCCATGCCTGCCGCGTGTGCTGACCCGACTCACGAATCGCATCACGGCAAGACGCTACCTTGAGCTGCCGCGCAGGCCTGGCTGGACATCCGTGGAGTCTCTGCAACGTTGCTAAGACTGTTCTGGCCAGGGGAACACTGCGTAAGCATGTCAGGGCTTCTGGCTTTGGCCACGAACGAAAGCCGCGATCTGCGAAGCTGCAAGGCTCTATGTATGCGGTGTCTCAGCAGTGATCAAACATTGGACAGAATGCCTGACCACGAGGCACGGAAACCGATGGTGAGTCCTTTCCCGACAGGAAAGAACCAGAACTCTTGAATTAGCTTGCAAGCCAAATGTTGATGAAGTTGACTCGTACTGGGAACCAGGCTCGCGTCAAGACAGCAAATAACAGTCGTGCCCTCTGGCGCAGTTGCTGCTGCTTTTTTCCTGCTTTCCTGGCAGTGCAAAATGGGATGTTGTGTCGACAAATGCCGCCCCTCGGCCGCAGCTGACAACACAGCTGAGACAGGAACTTTGAAGCGCCTGCCTTTTGGCTGACAGGAACTTGAGCAGGAACCTGTTTTTTGCGGGAACGAACACTCTGCACCCGTAACAGCTCATTAAACCTGAGCGCCGCACTTTTCCAAGGAGCAGCAGCTGCTGGGCGAAGGCCTCAACATGTCCACTGCGCAGGTCTCGCATGCACATCCGACAACGCAGCTGACAGGTATCTGGGCATCAGACACGGAACGACTCAACCGAAGCCCGCGAAACTCCTTCGTCTGATGCCAAGTTGGCAACTAGGAGGACCTGCGAACCGAAGGCAAGGACACGTCAAGCTCTGTTCTTTGGCGGGCCTCGTGCTTGCTGGCTAAGGGCTCCAAGATGTCCAGTCTCGAGATCTCCATGGAAATCTGCAAGGCTTCTCCCAACTGGCACAAGACAAGGCTGGCTGGTCGCTGAAACGGTCTGGCTGAGTCTAGCCTCGTCAGGCACCAGTTGCTGCTTCAGGTGCCACAGCATGGTCCCCTGGCCAGCAGAAAGATCGATAAGACGTCATTCAAGCTCTGCTACGCTTCAGAACCAATAATCCAAGCAGATCCTTGTCGCCAGGCTTGGCCAAGAGTTTCTGGATCCACTCTTTCTTTGAGGGCACCGGTTCCCCGGCCTACAGCATGCCGTGAAGAGACTTCCATTTGAGTCTGTTTGTTGGTTGCTGTGTAAGCAACAGACCTGCACAGCAATATGAGCAGGAGCCGTCTTTGGATCAATATACTTCTCGGCATATGCCCTGTCCTGCCATCGGCACAAGTTCCACACGGCAAAGCATTATTCCGGTGAGACATTTACTTCTACACGCATCCCTGCGCTCGCTCGATCAAAAGCCACCTCCAGCATGTCCACAATGCCACAAGTCACCTGCTGGCGTGCGAAAAGAACAACTCGAAGTGCGGCACAGATATCTTGAATCGAAACCACCTTTGACCAACGCAGATCCTTGCACACCTCGCGTGCAGTCGAAATAAGCTCTGGTGACATGTGAAATGCTGTGCATGTAGGAAGTTTGGTTCGTCGTAAGTGCCGCACCTCATGGAAACCCGCGACAATAGCTCCCTGCCCCGAGTCACAAACACAAGCTCTGGAGCAAAACGGCTGACTCCATGGAATACGGCAAAAGCCTTGTAGGCATGGTGCGACACGAGGTTGCGCTCGTGAAATAACAGAAACACGAGATGGTTGTCCTTAGTGATTCACATGTACCCCCATGTCTTCACGAGTTGTAGCAGCATCTCGTATTTCTCAGGAGAAAGCCCGGTACAGATCATCCAGAGTAGAACACTCGTCACACTCCTGACCTGTACGAGAGCCGATCGCACTCTGACTTCCCACAATGACTTCCTTGGCTCCGGACGGGTGACTCGCACAATGTTGGTGCGGCGAGCCTGCGTTTCACTTGTAAACTTTTGGTCGAACATGCGCAAACCTCACTGTCATGGCCTCCCATGGCACATCTAATATGCTCCGTGCAACAACACGCAGCTGCAGCACAGACCTGTCCAGCAGAAAAACATACTTGGCAATTCCAGCCAAGGCTGCAAAAGAGACCCGAGCAGAATCGCAAGCAGGGTGCACACCATATCTGAGCGCTCTGGCTAGCTAGTGCTGCTGCATATGTAATTACTCAAGTGCAAACATCATGGTAAAGTGCGCATCCATGTTCGTTTTTCACTGTGGCCCTAAGACATTCTGTCAAGCTTGAACTGGCTTGAACCCCGTGTTGCAGGATTACGGACTGGACGCAAACTGAAAGCCGGCGTACAGTAAATGCTCTACAATCATGCTTGTGACAGAGATGAAGTCACTGCGCTGTCGGGGCACACTTCCTGGCTGGCGTAGATGGCATCTGCACGCCCGTAACCCTGACCATGTGGAGGAAAACTCGATGCAGGTGAACGAACACCTTGTGGACTTAAACCTGCAGGACACTCCACTCAGAGCAGCACACATCGGGATCCAGAAGATCCTGTAGACTCGAAATCAGCATTGCTTGCGTTCAGTGGCACTGTGAACAGTGACTGGGTCTCGCCTGCTTCGGCACTAACAATGGATGCGGAGACAAGCGCGAACGCCGAGATGTCGGGTTTACCTGAATGAAGTCATGCATGTCGCGAGATGGACGTGTTGCACATCAAGAATATGCCTGCCTGGTTGGAATGCTCGTTGGGAACGTCGAAATGCCAATCAATGTCCTGTGTTGCGAGACTGTCGGACCCACATAAACTCTAGGCACTGTTCGCTTCCTGTGACACACCAAGCGTGGTCTCTGGTCTTTCACATGGCACCTGGTATCATGCACCAACAGTCATGACCTTTACATCAGGCGGCGCTTTGTGAATATTGAGGCCGAGACTTGGGCATTCGCAAAGGCCATGCTCATAGCACTAAGATATGGCATCCATTCAGAGCGTTGCCAAACAACAATGGAAAAACCTGCTGCCTTTTACAAGCTCGGGACATGCTGCGCACTGTTTCGAAAGAAATCGGCGGGGAACCTACTGCATGCAGTGCGGACACGTGTCTCTCAATACTGTCGTAGTGCTGGCTTGAGAGCAACCGGGCGGTGGCTCGCTGCTTGCAACAACGTCAACGACAACCCAGTACCAATACGATCAGCGGTAATGACGCCGTGCTGAGCAGCAGCATAGCAGAAAAGCAGTAGCTAGAAACAGTGAGTAACAACACGTCAACTTTAGACCCAAAGTTTAAGTACAAGCCACCGCCTAGAAACGCGCTTTGCAAGAGTCACCAATGAGCCGCAACATTTGACGACACTTTCCTTCAGCCTTAACCATCGGCTACCACTCAGTGCACCATCGTACTGCAAACATTCGTCAATATGCACTTCCATCTTGGGTCTCTTAAACATCCAAACCTTGGTGCATCTGCGCAGACTCCGTCCCACACATGTTCGACATCCACTAAAAAAGCAACATCGCCACATCGCCCAATCAAAAAGCTGCGTGACGTGTTACATGTGATTCAAACAGCCTCGAAGCGAAGCAGAATTTTCATGTTCGACTTGAATATTTGAACGGAAAAAACATTCTTTCCTTTTTAATATCTTGAGCATAAACGGCTGCCGATTTAGGGATCGCACTTGAAGGCTTAGTAGCTTGGCTTGCGACGCTCACACTCAAGAGAGACACGACACACACAGCACTCCTGAAAGCTTCTGTCGTTTTTCACCAGCGGTGACAAGGGGTACCTTGGTGCAATGAGGCATTTAGCCTCAAACCTGCAGCTACGGATGGCGGAACGTCATCGCCTGGCGGAACAAACATCGCCTGCAAAAGGATATGTAAACCGAAATCAAGAATTCTCCCCGAGAACGCATTATGAGCGAAGCACGCGCGGTCGCGCTGACCGGATCGGCTGGGGTGTGCAAAGTGATTGGATTCACGCATGCGGCACTCGGCTGCAAGGGCGTCACTCGCAGCAAGGTCTGAGATGCAATTGGTGTGGGTGGGCGGGGAAAGAAAAATTTCTGCAACCTTACATGTGCAAGACTTGTGGCTTGTTCAGTGAAGTCCAGCATAGTGTCACTGACGTTTATGCAAAACCGGCTTCGAGATGCCTTGAGATGACGAGCGCGGGTGACAGAAGATGCAATATAGCAACACTCGGCGCTCACACAACAGAAAACTTTTGGCAGCCATTTTCTTTAAAAATCCAGGCCCGATTTTTCAAGAAAATTCACGCTCAAGATATTAAGGGACTATCAGCGCTCGCACTGACGGCCTCCTTAATATCTTGAGCATAAACGGCTGCCGATTTAGGGATCGCACTTGAAGGCTTAGTAGCTTGGCTTGCGACGCTCACACTCAAGAGAGACACGACACACACAGCACTCCTGAAAGCCTCTGTCGTTTTTCACCAGCGGTGACAAGGGGTACCTTGGTGCAATGAGGCATTTAGCCTCAAACCTGCAGCTACGGATGGCGGAACGTCATCGCCTGGCGGAACAAACATCGCCTGCAAAAGGATATGTAAACCGAAATCAAGAATTCTCCCCTTCTTATCCGTTGTATTACTTGACTAAGATGCCCAAGACTTCGGACACGATGTCCTCGCACGGGAAGTGAGGGACGGGGCAACCTGACACGGTGAAGCTTTTCAGCACTTCACGCGAAGGCGTGTCTGCGATGTTCGCTGGTGACGGAACACGAGCGAACCACGAAAAAGTTTTGGCTAAGGATTCCACTGTTAAAAGAAGTGATGCAAGCGATTTGCCTACATCATTCCGTGATGTGCCACTGATTGACACGTCTCTAGCGGAGTTATTATCCACAAAAATCACAGCAGGTTTTCCCCTAAGCCAATCTTTCCATAGGACATAAGCGATCACGATTGTTGCAAGTTCCGCCTCGAAGATGATGGTCTTGGACCTTCCCTCTCCTAGTAGACGCTTCTGGAAACAGGACAATTCTTCGGAGAAAAATCCAAGGGGATGGCCTTTGTGGTCAAAGCAGACTCCGCCTATGCCGCAGAAAGTACCTCCACTCACCTCGGAATACGAGGCATCAGTGAAGATATACACTGGATCTGCCGACACATCTCTCAGCACGCGCGGCCAGTTGGCTTCAAGCAGGTCGGCAAACTGAAGCATAGCTTGCTTCGCGTCGTTGCTAAGGTTTGCCTTGGTCGAGCAACCTTCACCAGCTAGGGCGGCCACGCATAGCCGGCCGGCTCTTCCGAAGAGCTGGCCCCCTGCGAAGACCATGCGACCCCGAATGCGCGACAGGTCCTTCTGGGTGAGAGCTGGATCATCAGCTGCATGGCGAGCGTGGCCGAAACCTCCAAGATGCGCTTGTCCGTATTCTGGAACAGGACTTCCCCTTGCAAAAATCGTTCGAAGCTAACCCGTACCCCAAGCGCAGCAAAACTCTCAGCAAAGGGCTTGTCTTTGTCCTCCGAGACTTTCCACCCTAGCAACCTGAACAATGATGATATTGCTAGGTCAACTGCTTTGGCCTCGATCTGAGTCGCCAGACTCAAAAAGTCGTCGAAGAAATGCGACCAAATCAACTTCAGTGCCCAGCACCCAATGTACCACATAGAGTGCGCCACTCTCAAATACGAAAACACCGCTCTGGTCGCCCCGAATGGGAGCGCAAGCATTTGCCTTACGATCACTTTGCGTTCGCGGTGGCTGAAGTATGCAATGTAAGCTTCCTTGAGGTCGTCTGGAGACACAAACATTTGCCTGTAGGCGCTCTTTAAGTCGAACGTCTTCCCTAGCATGGGAGTCCCAGGCAGCTGTCTAAGACAGGCCAAGGCCATGGCGGCCACCACATCGAGGGATTGAGGTTTGGGGCTCTCGGTGGTTTGGACAGACCCATTAACACCACTATCACTCAGGTCGTCTATCAAGCGAATCTTACCTGACTGCTCGATCGCAAACCTCCTGCTGATTGTGGCGCCTTCCGGCAAATCGGCCGGGTCTATCGGCTCGGACAACCAGCCGAGTTCCACTTCTTCGTCGACCTTTTGCTCTAGCGCTTCATCCAGGTGACCCTGCGATTTGATCGCATCGATGATCTTCTGGCGGGACTCACTAGCTTTGGAGCGCAGCTGTTCCGAAGTCCTTTTTGCTGGCTTAAAGGCCCCAGGAAAGACCCCTGTGCAAGGGGTCTGACCTGTCAAGTGCACTCCTTCGAGCATTTCGTCCAGCACTCCAATGTCAGGATATTTGAGATCCTCTAGAATCTCACGCCACAATAAAATCCTTTTTGGTAGGACGATCTTCCTGGCGTACTCGGGGAGAGAGCTCTTGAGCTTCTTTTCGTCCCCCGAAAGTTCAGCTGCACGTTCGGTCCACTTTGCAAACCATTCGGCTCTGAGGCCGGCTCTATCGGCCGGCGTTGTTTTTGCATTTACGTCTATGCTGTGGCTCAGTGCGGAAGGCAGTAGCGAGTCAAACTTTTTGGGATGTCCCGCTTGAACCGCTTTATGTATGAACTCTTCTGGAGACCAAGATATGCCCCAAGCCAATTCAAGTCGATCACTTCCCTTCTTATCCGCTCGGAGTAATTGACTGTGGGCTGGCACGGGCCCAGCAGGCGCGAAGCGCGAGTCAGACCACGGCTCGGGCAGTCGGGCGCGAAGGGTCGGCAAGGAAGTGGCATCACTTGGGCCGGTCATTACAAGCACAGCTTTGTGCTCGGGGACAAGAGGCGGCACGGCAGAAGCCTTGGGCTGAAGGCCGGAAGTGGCCCTCATGGCTGCAAGGGAGGGCTCGGCCTCGGGCAGAAAAGTAACTGCTCTAGCGAAGCATTGAGCGATGGCGGTGGCGAGCTGCGGCGGGTAAGCGCTTGCACTGGCGGTGGCAAAGGAGCCGTCTTCAGAACGACCCCACGGCAAATGTTGGGCAGCACAGGCACCGCCGGGACAGACGCGATGCAAAGCATGGAAGGCTTGGTGGTTGTGGCAAAGGCGAGTCCACTTGGGCCGGCGACCGCCAAAGGCACAGTGTTGAAAACCAGTATGCATAGGAGGAGGCCGCAGCAGCCCAGAAGCTGGTGGACCAGTAGAGACTACTCCGCGGATTTTCCACGGCAATGATGAGGTTGCGGTGATGGGCCTCAGCACAGATGGTAGTCGTAAAGTGGTACAGCTGATTAGCCCTGTTGACGCGCACCAGGTTGAGACCAGACAGATGGGGCAGTCCGTCGGGAAAAGTTAGTGATCGCAGCGGGGCGGGAGAAGGCCCAGGGAGCGCAATCTCCCGGACGCGAGAGCTGGTGCCACACGGTGGAGCGATGAAGACACCCACAACATGAGGGCTGGAAAGCCACATCATTGTCAAACGCTGGCCCTCTTGCGTAGTCAGATCGGCCAACAGCACAGGACAGGCAGCATGATCCACGACCACGTGATCAACACCTTGGGCCCCGACAAAGCCACAGCGACGCAAGGCTGCGGTCACACGAGCTGTACCCGCAAAAATTTCAAGGACCACTGGGAATCGCGAAGCGATGCTTGGGCGCAAAGGCAGGAGCTCGCCAGTAGACAGGCTTGGCAAGCGAAAGGCAGTGTGCTGAAGAAGCTGGCGGTACTGAGCATCCAACTTGTGGAAATCATTGATTACGAAAGCGGCTAGCACAGTGCGATTTCCTGTCCACAGGCACGTCGCATGCAGCCGGTGCGCATCGAACTGGATCGGCTCATGCAGTTGCAGAACATGTCCCTTGGCGTCGGGATGCCCTGGGTCAGGACAAACCTCCTCACCAGCGCCCTCGATCCAAAGGCCACCGGCCTCAAACTTACTAAGCGGAATCAAAGCATTGGGGAAACCCAAATGATTGTTGAGGTCTTGGTGCGCAGGGGTGAGGGTGTTAACTAAAACCACGATGGAGGTAAACTCCAATTGTGGGAATGTATTCGAAACAAAGCTCGCCAAGACTTTAGACGAAAGTGGAAAATGATTGAGGTTGTGTCGGAGGCCGACTATGCCGCCATGCACATAGGCTCCAGTGGCCCAACTAAACTCACCAGGGAAGCGAGGTGATTCGGGTTGCAGAAAAGAGACCAAGCCCAACACATCCTCAGCACACAAGGCACCGCGGGAAAGCAAGGTTTGGGCGTGCTGTTCACAAGGAGGGGATATGGGATTGCATGCATCAGCCAGGTCTCCAGTTGCGACAAGAGACGAGGCAGGCTCAGACAAGAGTGAATCACGATGCAAAACTGCTTCAGAGGGGATCGAAGGCGCTCAAGCGCCGGCGGCAGCACACTTGCGGATTGAGTGCGGCTGGAAACACCTGGCACAGACGTGCTGGTGAGGGCAGTCAGTGCGCTTGCACTCCTTCAAGTTGAACGCATAACAGATGCTCTTACCCTCAGGTGTGGTGGCATTTGCCTTCAGGTCAACAAGCTCCTTGGGCATCGCAGGACCACCTTTGGCACCTTTGCCTCGGCCTTTGCCTTTAGGGAGCTTCGTAGGAGGATCGGGGGTTGAAGGCCGAGAGGGATGACGCTTGCGGTTATTCTTGAACGGGAACTTGCCTTGGGGAGCCTGGTGCATGAGGGCAATGGACACCTCGTAGGATTCCAAAGCGCGGTGCATCTCTCGGTCAAGGGGACACTCGCCTGCGGTATCCCTCCTTGGTTTGACACCCCATTCGGCCAGCAGTGCAAACACCTGCTTGTCAGCGTTAACCAATTGTGTCACATTCACGCGATTGAGCCCTGGCGGCGGGTCACGGGACAGGTGGTTAAAGAGACGATTCACATACCGATCGTAGGCATCATATGAAATCATCTGTGCAAACACCATGGCCAAACCTCGTCGTCGAAGGGCCTCCATGGTCTGGAGCGCATTGACCGGTTGATACTCAACGGCATCAGCGTCACTCTCGAGAACTATCTTGGATGCTTCGACCTGCAGCGCCTGATGGGTCGGTCTTGGATTCGTGAGTTCATGGGTGCGGCTCGTGACCTTCTCAGGCGGGATGTACTTAAGCAAGTTGTCTCGCTCTTGCTGACAACATGAATCCAACAGGGCATTGCTTGGCATGTTCACGCCCTCCAGCGTGATGCCTGGGAGGGCCGCCCTAAGATCGTTCAGTCTTCGGTCGCGCTCAGCTTCGGGAACACGACGAGGGGCAGATGATTGAGACCCGGATACTTGGTCGCGCAACTCAGCAACGACCAGAGTCTGGGACTCGAACACGAGCCTTTTCAAGCATGATTGATCACCCAGAGTCATAACTGCAGCATTGTCGGCAACCCAATCTCGGAATATGGGTTCCGTGACTGGCTCACCTGGCGACGTGATGGTGTACGCCGCCTTGCCTACAGAGGTAATGCCAAGGGCCTGAAGGATCGTCCACCCGGCACTGCTGAGGCCGACCTCATCCGACCGCCTTTTAAAGTGTGCACCGCTATCGATTAACGAGGACATGGCGAGCAAAAGGAGCTTCGGACAGTCCACTGTGCACGTCAAAACTCCGAGGTACCTGAACAGCAGCTGAAAGTAATGTAAAGCATCACACGATCTAAGATAAAGCGAGAAGAACACAACATGAACTTCATGACATGATCAAAACATGTTTTATCCTCGGCCAATACTGCAGTAACTCAATGTTCGCACTGCACTCACAAAACTGCAAGTCAAGCGGAGTCTAATTCAGCACACTGCCGCGCTTCACTGTCCCTGGCAACAACATGTCCCACTGCAGACGATCACTCTTTAACTGGACTCGAATCGCAATCAAAGACCTTCTAGGTCCTGGCACTTCGCCCTTCGCCAAAAAGGCGGAAAGTCGGCATCTAGCCTTCAGCGCTTCCCAATCCGCACACAAGCGCGACACCTCCGGAAACTCATATGTGCTTGCGCCGCTTGAACCATGACCTCTGAGGTCCTTCCGCATGTGGCGATTAGATTTCCACCTCCAGACACAAATTTCAAGAGGTGAAGGGTCCTGGTCCTGGAATTGGCCACACAGTCGGCGGCATCCCACTGCTCGATTTCCAGGCGGGGCGCTTTGATCGGCGCAATTGACTCGGACGACGAGTCGGAGTCGTCTTGTGACTCGGAATCGCTGCTTTCGCTGCTACTTGAAGAATGCTGCCCCTCGGACTCAGCCCGCTCGGACGCTGAATCATTGATGATTTCAACCTTCGCCTTGACAGCCGCCCTGAATTCGGGCGCTTGTGGCACCACAGTTGGTGCTGGGGGATCTGTAAAGTACAAGGCTCGGGCAGCATCTGGGTGGAACGATCCTGCGGCCACTGCTTGGCACATAGGCTCAAGAGCCCTAACAGCTTTCAAGGCTTCCTCCTTAGCATAGACGGGCACGCTTCCTTTGACACACTTACTGTGACGCCCAAGCAAAGCCAAAATCCCGTCATCAAGACAAAACTTGGAGCCCCAATCAAGCAGGGTTCTCTTCAACGAGTGAGATGTGACCATTGACACATCTGACCCAGCCCGCTCAAGGACCATTTTCAACATGGTTGCGCACTCCGACGACCTTAGGCTTCGTCGACCTGGGGCAGCATCACCGGGCCTAAAGGGCCTGAAGAGGCCCGCGCCGACAGTCCCATCCAAGGTGAGGCCCACGCGCTCAAATACATCAGTAGCCAACCCCAGCCAGTCGCCTTTCACGATGCCCTTACTTGAAACTATAACCGGCAACAAATCATTTTTCTTTGCAATGGTTTGTGCCGTCTTATGGAATCTGAGGCGGATCTCCAGGTATCCGCTGCACTGGCGATCAAAGTCTGCTATCACTTCTTCTACAAGAACCAAATCGCTGTGTCTGGCTCTTGCGTAGAGTGCAAGAAGAAGGTAGGCACAGATGGCTCGGTCCCAGATTGGTGCACTCTCGTCCTCTAGCACGCCATGCATGAAGCGAACCTCTGACACCTTGAGAGGCCGGGCTCGGTTGGTCGCCTTCTTTTTGACACCCAGCTGGGCACTGAGGCCCAGAATTCTACGGCTCGCAAGAACCTCGGACACACTCAGCCCCAGAACGAAGTTCGCAAAGCGCAAAGCTGAAATGAGGGAGGCTGCACGGGTCGGAGCTGCCTTCTCTTTCTTCAAGTAAGAAATGAAGCTCCACACAGAATCCTCACAAAATGGCTTCTCGTAACCTTCCTTGTCACACCATCTCAAGTATGCAAGGATCGCGTTGGCGCGCTTCACAACCGTGTGAGGACTACGAAGACCTACACAAGCTGATACGATGCCAAACACTTCGTCTGTTGCATCTTTGGAAGAGGCTGCTTGTGCAAGTTCAGGTGACAAACGGTCGACATCGGTGCGGCAAATGATGTGCTGCAGTTTGCACACCGCTCGGTCCATGACCATATCACGCTCGTCGCTCGGATGTACATCCTTGAAGGATTTGAATGCCCTGCTCGCGATGTCAGCTGAAGGTATGGGAGGCTCAGGGATCTTTGGCTCCGCCGGCGGCACATGTGCTGGGACTAAGGGGCCAGGCATCTTAAGCACAAGGTTATCAAAGGGATTAGTTAAGCCCTCATCCCCAAAGATGGCTCTGAAGACTCCTCTCTCCCAAGGCAGGGCAGGAGATGCCACGGCAGTACGTGAGCGCTCATCGCCCACAGCACGAGCAATCCTACCAGGACGGACCTCTTCTCCAAAGTCTCTTTTGCTGGCACTTGGCACCAATGAAAAATGTGACTCACTCATGGCCCTAACATCTTCATACCAAGCAGTGTTTTCATCTCCCGACCCTAAAAGGGAGAGGGAAGGGGCTTGCTCATCTGGCTCGCAGAGGGATGCTAAATGGGCCTCGAAGTGATTGGGGTTAAACCCTACGGGAGGGGAAGGTGGAAACTCGTGAGGTTGCTGCTGGACTTCGACTTCAGAGACAGGCGCTGTGAAGTCATCGGTAAACCCTTCGAAGTCACCAGTAAATCCTACAAACCCCCAGTTATCCGCAGAAGCAGATGCAGGAGATGGATTTGCAGGAAAGGCATCCCCAAGATCGGGCACGGGTGCAAAGGGAAGGTCAGGGGGCCCAAAAGTGGCCTGCGCCGGAGGCAAGACACCGTCGAGCTGCTCGCGGGTGACACCAGCAAGTTGCTGCAAGATGCTGGCACTAAAGGTATTCAGGGCTTAATCTGAGGCAGACTGCACGCCAGGCTCAAGAAATACCCGACAGGCAGCCCTCAAGCTCTGAATGATCCCTTCGAGCCACGAGAGACGTTGGTGGTGGCCGGTCTGGTTCACCCAGGCACGAGCAAGGGACTCTTCCAAAGCTTGCAATGCTGACCTGAGAGTTTGGATTTCAGCACGGAGGGCGTTGACCTCCAATTGGAGTTCGTAAATGTGCTGACTGTGGAGCTCGCGGGTGCTGGTAGAGCTGTCCTCGGAACGGCCTGAAGAACCGGCGGCGAGGGCGTCGCCGAAGTCCATGGGACGACCCGGCGAAAGAAAAATTTCTGCAACCTTACATGTGCAAGACTTGTGGCTTGTTCAGTGAAGTCCAGCATAGTGTCACTGACGTTTATGCAAAACCGGCTTCGAGATGCCTTGAGATGACGAGCGCGGGTGACAGAAGATGCAATATAGCAACACTCGGCGCTCACACAACAGAAAACTTTTGGCAGCCATTTTCTTTAAAAATCCAGGCCCGATTTTTCAAGAAAATTCACGCTCAAGATATTAAGGGACTATCAGCGCTCGCACTGACGGCCTCCGTTATCCTTCCTCCGTTTGTGCCCGTGTTTCAAACTTTCGAACGTTGAGAAGCTCAAATTTCCACTTTTCAGCTTTCTTCGAAAACAAAGCAAAGAATTTTCAAAACTCTCCCAGAACAATTAAAGCTATTAGAGGCAAGCCTCATGTGTCTTATTTTCCTTGGAGCTTTGCTCTAATTATTTCGTATCGGATATTCCAATCATATTGTTCCCAAAGCTATATGGGAAAACAGAATCATAAACATAAGAAAATTGCTCAACCTGCCACACGCTTCTTCCT